>OZ020269.1:26324282-26376782 GCA_963971225.1 Melieria omissa | reverse complement strand
CATAGTGCAACTGCAGCTTCTTCTACTCGATTCACTCGGCCTCGCTTATGCCAATCTGGAAAATGCTCTATCGTCGTTATATACTTTTAGTTCCCCGTTGTGTATATAAACGGCACCAACACAACGACGCCACAAGTCAACACACCAACAATGTGCGAATGCAGTGCGCTCGCTCTCTCTCATTTACTCAGTGGGCATTGGCCCAAAACTGCTCCCACTGCATGCACACACTGCAACAAGGGCACTGTGGGACTAAAATGGTGTGTGAAAAATATGAAAATATAACAATTCCATTGTTAGTGCAGAAATTGTATTACAATGAACCTTATTTGTACAGACAGCCACTTTAAGTAGACTGAACCTAGTACCGCAAATTTATTCTACACCTTTTCAAGTTCGATTTCAGAAAGTGTAAAAGCAATTTCAGAAAGCTTAAATTCAATTTCAGAAAGCGTAAATTCAATTTCAGAAATATAAATTTAATTTCAGATTCATAAATTCAATTTCAGAAACCGTAAATTCAATTTCAGATACTTAATCCCATAGAAAATATATGTCGAAAATACACGTCCGATCACCTGGCATTATGGACCAGTGGCTTCAGTACTTAGAAAAAATAGTTGATGATGCGAAGTGTACTATTACTGGCGGCGACTGCGCAAGAGCAATCCAGCACAGTTCGACTTTTCATGGAGATGCTCTTGCGCAAAATGACATGCTTGTAGGAACGTAAACATTTATTTTTCTGGGCAAGCATTTATGTAGATATTTCTTTTTTAAGGTATTATAATAAATGTTACTGTTTCAAATCTGTGTAAATGCAACCAAAATAAATTCAACATTTACTCTGAAATTGAATTTACGGTTTCCGAAATTGAATTTATGTATCTGAAATTGAATTTATTTTTCTGAAATTGAATTTACGCTTTCTGAAATTGAATTTAAGCTTTCTGAAATTGCTTTTACTATTTTTTCTTCCACTTTTTGGCAAATCTTTGAAAGAACAAGTATCTCCGAATTGGATGAACATATTTTTTACACTATTGACACTGATTTCGTATCGATTGGCCAACTATCTGTTCGAAAATCCCTTTTCAGAGCAGTAATTGTGCACAATTTGCTTACGCACCTGCTTTTCGATTCGCCACATCGGGAAAACTATACTAAGAGTAGCAGAGAAAACAAAGACAATACAAGCACAAATGATCATGCTTTCTAACGGTACATTCCGCATTGCGATCAAACTTCTACACTAAGAGAAATATTGAATTAAAAGTGTGCAGTTTCTTTTCGGTACAGTCCTTATCTGAAATTGAATTTACGTTTTCCGAAATTGAATTAAATTAATGTTTCTGAAATTGAATTTACGCTTTCTGAAATTACTTTTCTGAAATTACTTTTACGCTTTCTGAAATTGTTTTTACACTTTCTGAAATCGAGCTTGATAAGGTATAGTTAGAATTATTTGTCAGACATATGTCTATGTTGACTTTTTTCTAATCAAAAGTCTTTCACTGAAACGTGTTCAGATATAGCAAATGAATTTTAAAAAATTATATGTGCAGATTTCAGATTGTTAGCGGTTTTTAAGGTAAACATTTTCGAATTAAAGTCAATTAAACACAAGTTTAATTTCTCATAAGTTAATCGAAGTGGTTCAGATAAATTAAAGAAATGCCGTGTGCAGATTGTTGTGTCTTTTTAAGGTATTTAAAGATTTTCAAACTCAATCAATATTTAGTTTAGATTCTCAAAAGCTAATCGTTTACGTTTACTATTTATTGTTTGATTGGATTTTTTTAGATATATGTATACATTTAAATTTTTGTATTGAGTGATGCGTTTAATCGAAGATATGCACCAGATTATCAGTTATTTTTATTTCACTTTCATAGAGAAATATAAATTATGTGATTGGTTGGCGCTGTTTAAATTCTAAGGTTCAGATTTTTCTCTCTTTCTATGTAGACCACAATGTGAGGTTTTTAACTCACAATCTTGCTTGTTGTTCATAAAGACGATCCCGAAAATGACCCACAGAATTAAACTTCCACGATTATTTTTCAAGATTAATTTTAATTGACTGCAAAGCACCCATTCCAGTTCTAAAAACATTTTTAATACCTGATTTTCTGTTTTCTAACCTTTACATCCACTTGTATCCACTGCATGCAGGATGTTTTCTTTTTTTGTATTATGTCCTTTCAGCTACTTAACCCTGCTGTTAGGTTAGAAAAGGGACCATTTGTTTCATACTGCAATTTTTGTACAAAACAACAATTTATTCAAATTTTTTGTATTTATTTTGGTTCATTCATTCTTTACTCAACATAACTGATGTAAAAAATAGTTAATAGTTAAATAGTTAGTCAAAAATTACAAAGGAAACAAGCCAAAGATTGGACCAAATGGGCTTAACCTAACAGCAGGGTTAAACACTTCTTTTGAGCTAATGAAATAGGAAAAAGTCACAGGAAGCTTAATCATTTGTACTCGGTGGCTGCGGATTGGGTATTCGTTATGTTTTTGGTGCGATCAAGGTGGTATTGGAAATGTCAGACAATTAAACTCACATATTTGACTTGATGCGTTTCATGTGCTTCCTGAAAACAGAACTTTTTGTTATTACGCCTTATTAAATAAATAGATGAAAAATCATAACGTTCATTGTATATATCTATTTGTAATTGTTCTAATATATAAAACAATCCATGTCAAACTTGTGGCAAATCAGAATCTAAGAAGCCCGGACATGCATATCGAGAACCTTAACTTGAATCTAAAGTTTTATAAACCCATATCCCAAGAGTGATAAAACTTGTAGTGAACTTTGCTGTAGAACATAGTAAGATTTTAAAGTCTCCGATTAAATATGGACACTCAAACTATTAGGAACAGCCTTAACTCATAGAAATTCTAAAATATTGACTCCTGCTATTTATTCGTACAAATGTAATCAGTTTCAGCAGCGAAAGTGTAATAGAACAACATTTTTTTTAAATGGTCAAGCTTCGTGCATATGTTGTACTCGAAGTTAAGTTGGTAGCTCGTCTTAAACAAAATAATTGTTTTGTATAGAATAATATTCTTAATGGAATCGCGTTTTCTTTAGTTTCTAAAAAGATTTTATTAACACATTTTAAGCGGGTAGCCTAGTATATGAAACTATGCTGCGTAGCGGGCATTACTTGCAAAACAAGCAAAAATTGCGCGATCCAAAATAAATAAAACTTGAAATTTATGAAACTAAAATAATTATATGAAATAATACTTTCAGTTTTATATGAAAACCAATTCGGTAAGAATACCGTCTCCCGCTTTTAAAGTGCCTACATTCAAAAGGTAAAAATACCCGCCCCGCTTATAAGCAGCAGTTTTCACAACGGGTAATTTTACCCGGCCCGCTTTTAATGTGTTAACTATTATTTACCAAAATAGATTATATTTTTTACTAAAATAAATAAATAAAAAAATAAAAGGAAAACGCTTCCCTTAATTTATTTTTTTAATAAAAGAAAAACGCTTTCCTTAAATTTTTAAAGGTTTTTTTTACTAATTTTTACTAAACTAAATTGTATTTTTACTTAAATAAATAAATAAAAAAATAAAAGAAAAATAAATAAAAAATCTGGGGCTGGATTCGTATCACTCAACAGCCTTGATTGCTACCAGAGTCGATATCTCTATGGTCCCTATTCATTTAGTTGTTAATTCCATTCAACTTGTCCCACAGTGCCCCGTAAGGGGCAATCACGCAGTGTGTGTGTGTGCGACAACGTAGAAGTGCCGGCGTGTTGGTGAGCACTTCCGCCTCCTACTCCCATTGGGCGATTGGCTGCGTCGCAGCAGGGATTAGCGACAGTGTGCGTGTGTGCGTGCGTGTGAGCGCCACATGGCCATATGGAACTTGTTTATTGTGTATGAGCAGCGCACGGCGTACGCGTTGCCGGTTGGCGGCCTCAGTTAGATGTGGTCGGACTGAGTAGCAGCACGAAGAGTTGTGAGCGCGCGTTTCGTCTCTTTTCGAATTTTATTACCGCTTAGCGCGCCACCAGTAGTAACCAGACACAACGGC
Organism: Melieria omissa; assembly: GCA_963971225.1. NCBI lineage: Eukaryota > Metazoa > Arthropoda > Insecta > Diptera > Ulidiidae > Melieria > Melieria omissa. Next base: position 26,372,707 of record OZ020269.1, on the reverse strand, counting down.
AAGCGAGAAAGAAGAAGCAACGCCGTCCGTCAGCGATTTGTAGTGTGCAGTGCCGGCGCTATTTGTAGGCCGTTCGTTGTTTTTGTGCGCGTAATGTTCGTTGCGCGCTGCGATGCGTTTTTTAGCGGTGTCGATGCCGGTGCAGGCGATTTGATTGTCGCCCAATGACTGCAACAGCCGGCGACACTTGGCGTTCGTGTGCGTGTGCGTGTGTAGGCGTGTGTGCGCGTCAACAGTGAGGTGACCTTTGTAAATGTACACTTGTCATTGTCGTTGTTCTTGTTGTTGTGTTTGGCGACAGCATTTGCATATGGAAAAGTAATGTTTTTGAACAAGAAATGCTCGTCGAGTGCGAAATCGGCAATTGATTGCTTGCTGTCATCAGTTACGGTTACAGTTACAATTACAGTTAGAGTGGTGAACAGCATATGTGCGGCAACAGCACGTGGTTTGTTGTTGCTTTTTTGAGCCACTGTGGTTGGCTCAATGTCAACGGTAGCGACCACACGTCCGCCGCACACACACACACTGCCGCCGTCCGTCAGCGCCGTTACCGCCTTGTCAACGCCAGCCGCTTCGTCGCCGCCGCCGCCGCAGCCAGCCGCACCGCTGCCCGAACCGACGCAATTTGTGCTACAACGACGCAGCGTCATGCATCCGGACTGCTTGCTGCTGCAGACGCACGGCGTGACGAGTCCGCGCTTGAGTCCCACAGTGCCAGCGGCAATTGGCGATAAGGCGCGACGCGTCGCGGGCGAGCAGGGCCTCGCAACAATGGAGGGCAATGCGGAAATGTGCAGCGTGTCGGTTGCAAGACGAATGCAGCCCAAGGAAGCGGAAGAACTGAGCGATCAAATGGACGTGGAGGCGGAGTCGGAGACGTACGCGGCATCGATGCGCTCGATCAAGATTGCAGCCACGCTGCGCTGCGACGCAGCCAACGACGACGATGACGACGACGAGGCGGTCAGTTTGTGCAGCGAAGACAGCGAGCTGTCCGTCGGCCAGGAGGGCAGCGGCGGTACGGGCGCCAACGAGGCTGAGCCGGACGTTGATGGCGTTTGTGATTTGAATCGGCAACGCCGCCTGCTGCTGCACAATGTGGGCGACATGATGGCGCTGTGCGCTCCGCCGTCGGCTTTTAGCAGCGTCAGCGCCAGCGGCGATGGCAGCGATGCGCGTTCCAGCGCCTCAACGGACGAGACTTCGACGCTCCACGGAGGAGACGAAGACTGCAACGGCACGTCCACAGCCAACGCCATCATCGAGCCGTTTATGATGGCCAATGCGTTGCGCATGCCAGTGCCGGTGCTGGGGCGCACTCCGGCCTCACCCTTTCAGGCCGAATTCATGCGCAAGTCGCATCTGTACGCCGAGGAGTTGGTTAAACAGCAGATGCAGTTCATGGCAGCGGCACGGGCCAGCGCGTTTACATTGCGCGGCCCCAGCGGCCTGGACAGTGCGGCCGACAAGCGCGCGTTTCGTCCTCAAACGGGCCTGAAAATGGCCGAAGTGCCGGCGAATCTGGCGGGCATTCACTCGCAGCTGACAGCCATCACAAAGATGTCGCAGCTGAGCGCGGTGGCAGCGGCTGCGGCTGCGGCGGCGGCCGTCGCCAACAAACAACAACAGCAGCAACAGAGTGTCGGTGCGGGCGGCAGCACGCTGGCCAAGCTCAGTGCGCTGGGCATGTTGCCGCATGCGCCGAATGCGACGCCAATGCAGTCGCAGTGCGCCGCAGCGACAACGCCGCCCGCAATGACTGTCTCCAGCCTCAGTCAGCTGCAAGCGCAAATGCAGGCTCACCTGCCGTTCATGCAGTGCAGCAGCAGCACTACCACCACCACCAACAACAACAACAACAACAACACCCACAACAATAACAATCTGCATGAGCCATCGCTGAAATTCAGCATCGATAACATTCTGAAAGCGGACTTTGGGCGACGCATTACCGAACCGCTGAAACGCGCCTCCGGCCACAGCAACATTGCAGCGGGCGGCAATGGTACGCGCGTCTCGAAATATGGCAGCGCAGCGGCGCAACAGCGCAGCCGAAAAGCTGCGGGCAATAATGCCACAAGTGCAACAGCCGCTGCCACGTCCGCCACTGCCATCGATTTGACCAGCTTGATGTGCGCTGGCGCCACAACAACAACAACAGCAACGAGCGGTGTCAATGTGGCCATCAGCAGCGCGCCCAGTTTGAGTTTTTCGCACAGTCTGGCGCACATTTGCACCAACAGCAGCGACTCGAGCGGCACAGCGGTGAGCAGCAGCTATGGCGGTGGCGGCGCCAATTCGGATCACGTCAGGTCGCCCGCCTCGCAGAACGGCGCGACGGGCACCAACTGCAACAACTCACCCGCGCAAGCAACGAGCGCCACAGCGGCGGACAAAGCAGCGGCGGACGATGCGACGGGCAGTTTTAGCAGTCAGAGTGGCAGCAGCAGCAGCAGCGGCGGCGGAGGAGGCACCGGCGCCAGTGGGAGCGGCCCCATCGTTTGGCCGGCGTGGGTCTACTGCACGCGCTACAGCGATCGACCGAGTTCAGGTAAGTGCGCGAGACCGTTGCGACGGTCAGATGTGGGCAAGAAGAAGAAGGAAAAGATTCATTAATTCGTTAAAAAAGTGTGAAAAAAGTGAAAACCCTGATTGATTGTTAGTGAGAAATTTAATGTATAAAGCTATAAGAATTCAAAATTAGAGGAACTGCTTTCTTCCTTGATTGGTTTCTTTTGTAAACAGAAAAAAATTAAAGGAAATCCGTTAACTGGTTCAAGGAAGTTAAAACTTTATAAAACCAATGGAACATGTGTCCTATACAAACTTTTTTGGAGGTGAAAATGGCATGTTGGCATGTTGGCTATGTTGGCATTTTATGGTCTTAGTCCATTTTTCGTTCTCACACAGTCACTACAACTTAACCTAACCTAACTTTAACTGTTCCCATGTTCCCATGTTCTATTATATTTTCGCTGTCTTAACAAAAAAATAATAATTTTTTAAAGCCAGAGGTAAAAATCGATGTTGGAAATTTATGATCTTGGTTCATGTTTCGTTCCCAGACAGTCACTTAAATTTAACATAACCTAAGTTTAACTATTCCCATATTTTCTGTTACGTATTCGCTGTCTTAAAAAATCAACAATTTTTTTTTTTAGCGCTGGAGGTTACAATTTAAGTTGGAATATTATGATCTTAGTCCATTTTTTGTTTCCACTTCAACTTAACCTAACATAACTTTAACTACTTCCATGTTTTTTGTTATGTTTTCTCTGTCTTAAAAAATTAAAAAAATATGTTTAGCGGCGGAGGTAAAAATCTGTGCTGGACATTTATTATCTCAGTCCATGTTTCGTTCTCACACATTCATCTGAACTTAACCTAACCTAACTTTAACTATTTCCATGTTTTCTGTTATATTTTCGCTGTCTTAAAAAATAAAAAAAAAGTTTTGGCGCCGGAGGGGAAAATCTATGTTAGAAATTGATGATTATAGTTCATGTGTTGTTTCCAGACAGTCACTTGAACTTAACTTAACTTCACTTAACCTATTCAAATGTTTTCTGTTTTGTTCCCACTTTCGTAAAAAATAAAAAAAACTTTTATTTAAAAAAATTAAGCATTCTATCGTTTAAGGCCACTTTCGAACTGCATAATTGAGCGGCCAGTTTCTTTCTCTCTTTTTGGCCACTTTTGCTCCAAAGCAACTCGTCAGTGCTTTGTGCGAAACTAGCCGCAGCTTCTTCTTCTTCTTCTTCTTCTAATACCAGCAACTTCTAATACTAAAAGCTATGCTACGCCTCGCGACTAAATAGTTTACGTTCAATCAATCAGCATTGATTTGTCTTCTTTTTCAAAGTGAATTTTAATTTGAATTTTTATTCAAACAAATTAAATCGTCGTTGTTGTAATAATCTGCTTTAAGTCGCAGAAAATATTCCAAACCCAATAATCTTTGTGTTTTGAGCCAAAACACAGCCTGACTATTTATTCTTGTAAAATCTCACAATTCCCCTTAAATAATTGCGCTCAATTAAGTTTTAATCAACTGTAGTCAACCAAACTATTGAATTGCATTTATTATTGAATTGAACAATTAATATTTATTTTATTTGCTAATTTTATAACAAAAAAGTCAGCAAACAATTAGTGAAAAAATGCAACGCGTCAAGGCGTCAAACCGACTTAAAAATCTGCAGTGTGAATTTCACCTCAATGTGTGCGAGTGCGCGCTAATTAATTAAAACAACAACACACCACATCTTGAAATGCATTTCGTTGCACGGCAATAACAACAATAATGCAGACAATAAATCAACAAAGTGTGACATACAAACACATTAAAATACAAAACGTCAACGTTTAGCCTACGTCGCGTTGCATTGAATCGCTTTGCTTTGCGTTGAGTCGGGACGATGTACATGTGCAGACAGCACATTGCGACGCTGAAACGCTGAAACTAATGCCTTATTATGACACTAAAAGCTGCAGCGCAGAATTCATCAGCGAAGCTGTCAGTTTAATTGGCAATTTGCTGTTTGCATTTGTTGCCAACACAGATGCGAAACGATTTTTGCATTTTTGATTGCAATTACCAACATTGCAATGCGTTAATGACGCTCGCTGGCAATGCGAATTAATGCTGAATATTAATTTTAAATGAACGAAAAGGAAAAATTCATGCAATCATAGGAGAAAATAAAATTAGACAAAAATTGTTGTTGACAGCAATTATACAATTATAATATTTTTAAATATTAAATTAGAAAATAATATAAAAAAAATTAAATTATGAAATATTTAAATAAAAATTATTAAGTGAAAACAAATAAAAATAAAACAAGTAATGAATAAATAAAAATAATAAAAAACAAACTAAATAAATAATTAAATTTTTAATGTAAACGTAATTTTTATTAAAGTTTTTACTCGTTTCCTACTGAAATTAACTTAAACTTTTGTGATATTTGAAATAATTTCAATGACTTCCAACTTTTTGGTAAATAAATTCACTTCTTCATAAATTTTAAATGATTAAATCATAATGATTCAATGATTAAATTAGAAAATAATATAAAATAATTTAATTAGAAAATATTAAAAAAGCAATTATTAAAAGAAAAATAAATAAAAAATTATAATAATAGAAAACAAATTAAATAAATTTTAAAATTTTTAATGCAAATGCAATTTTGATAAAAGTTTTTATTCGTTTCCTACTGAAATTAACTAAAACTTTTTGATATTTGAAATAATTTCAATCACTTCGAACTTTTTGGGAACTAAATTGAAGCAGTTCTTCAACAATTTTAAATGATTACTTTCAAAAAAATTTGGAATGTTTCTTTTTCTTGAGTAAAATATTTCTTATACGTAATTTTAATTTAATTTCATTAATATACCTATAATTTTATTTTTTATTACTAAAGTTGGTTAAAACTGAAATGATGTTTGAAAACAATTTCACTCACTTTCAACTCTTTGGTAACAAATTTGAAGAACTTCTTCATAAATTTAAATTTAAATTTATTTATTTTTTAATGATTAATTTCAAAATAATTTCTGAAATATTTTTAATACGTTTTTTTATTTTTTTCCACTACTGAAGTTGGAACTACTGAACGGAAGTAATTTTTTAAAACAATTTCACTTACGTCCACTTACTTTACTTCTTCATACATTTTAAATGATTAATTTTAAAATAATTTTGAATGTTGCTTTTTTCTTGGGTGAAATATTTTTAATACTTAGTTTTAATTGTAGTCTTTAGTTTTTTCACTACTGAAGTTGGCTAAAAGTTAAATTATTTTTTTAAATTATTTCACTCATTTCCAACCTTTTGGCAATGAGTTTGAAGCGCTTCTCATATAAATTTGAAATTAGTTAAATATTTCTAATATGTAATTTTGCTGATATTTTTTATCCGTTTTTAACGAACTTAACTAAAACTTGATATTGTTTTAAACAAATCCACTAATATTCAACTTTCGGGCCACATATCATATTCATTCAAGTTATATTTAACACTAGAACGCCCAAGGGAGTAATTTTGACTAGATCGAGGTCTTTTATTGTAAATAACTTTTGTTGCATCGCTTTCTAAAAAAATATATTACGTGACTTTTATTCGTTTTTAACCCTGCTGTTAGGTTAGGGGGACCATTTGTTCCATACTGCAATTTTTGTACAAAACAACAATTTATTCAAATTTTTTGTATTTATTTTGGTTCATTCATTCTTTACTCAACATAACTGATGTAAAAAATAGTTAATAGTTAAATAGTTAGTCAAAAATTACAAAGGAAACAAGCCAAAGATTGGACCAAGTGGGCTTAACCTAACAGCAGGGTTAAAGCTAAATGGAATAAATAAATGAAAAATATTTTTAAAAAATGGTTTACCCAATTTTGCAAAATTTACCTTAAATGCCCAAAGGTAGTCATTTTGACTACCTACTTATATTCAATTTTCAGCAAACCTTACTGATAAAAAGACAAATATGCATTTTAAATTGCGAAATATGAAAATTTCAAATAATTGCAAATATAAAAAAATCATAGGCTGTGACAATTCCCAAGATTTTCAATCAAAAATTCACTCACAAAATTCATTCACAAATTCCAAGTTTCATTCCATTTTATCCCATTGATGTGTAAAGTACGCCATTATATTTTAGTGAATTTTCTTTGTAAACCATAAAAAATAGAAATGAAGTACTTATTTTAATTTAATCTAACGTGCATTTATTCATATTTGCTACTTGAAAACCAATAAAATAAAAAAAGTCAGTAAACAATATGGTAGCCAAAATGACTACCGATGGGCATTTTAGGTAGGTCAGATTTTCGGGCATTTTAGTGTTAAATGTTGCGTTTTCTTTAGTTTAATATTTCTAAGACATAATTTCGATTTTCATTTTTAATCTGTTATTACTGAAATTAACTAAAACTTGATGATATTTGAAACACATCCACTAATTTCCAACTTGTTGACAAGAAATTTAAAGCACTTTTCATATCAAATTAAAATTCATATTAAATTAATTAAAAAATTAAAATACAAATATCGGGTTTTCCTCCGCAAAATGTTTTGCTGATAAGTTTTTATATGTCATAGAGTTAGAAATGTGTTGTTAACAATAACTTAACTTTTTGTGTCCAAATCTTATTTGCCCAAATCAACATGGCTTCGTAAGAGGCAGGTCCACTGTCTCAGTTTTCACTGAGGACTGTCTCACCGCCTTCCAAAAGGGGAACCAAATCGAAACGATTTACACAGATTTTGCCAAAGCATTTGATAGAGTGAGTCATTCAGTTCTGATTTCAAAACTGGCTTGCCTGGGGTTTCATTCCTCATTTCTTCGATGGAGGAAATCATAGCTAACTAATCGGCGTTGTGTTGTCACGATTGATCGCACGTCCTCTAAATCATTTGTTGCCTCTTCTGGTGTCCCTCAGGGCAGCATTTTAGGTCCGCTGCTGTTTGTTCTGTTTATAAATGACATTGGTTCCTGCTTTTCATTTGCTAATTAATTATTTATTAATAATCATTAATGCAGTAGTTAATAACGAGACGGATTCCTCTGCCTTGCAAATGGATCTTGACAATGTTCAAGCCTGGTGCGCAAAAAATAAATTGTTCTTGAATATCAGCAAATGTGTTCATGCAACTTATTCAAGGAGGCTCAGCCCCTTGCGAACATCGTACTCCATATCCAGTTCGGTGTTACAAAGAGTTAATGGAGTAAAGGATTTGGGTGTCTATTTCGATGAAAAACTTAGTTTTTCTAATCATTTCGATTACATTATATCGAAGTCATATGCCATGCTGGGCTTTGTTCGACGGAACTGTACTGCGTTCTCGGACCATATACTTTTAAATTGCTTTTTACGGCCTTTGTACGCTCTAGACTGGAATACGCTTCCTTCATTTGGAGACCTTATCAGGCTACCCATATCAATCGGATTGAGCGTATTCAAAAGGTGTTCATAAAGTTCGCACTGCGATCATTACATTTTAACGAGCCCGTTGCCCTCATATGAATCTCGTTGTATATTGCTGAACCTCAAGTCTCTACACTCGAGGCGAACGTTTTTGGCCTGTTCTTTCGTGCTAAATATCCTATATGGGGAAATTGATTGTCCTGCACTTCTCTCTAAAATCGGATTTAATGTTCCAATCCGGAACTTGCGGCATGCGAACACCTTTCTAATTGCTTTTTGCCGGTCGAACTATGCTCGGCAGGCTCCGCTTGCGCGAGCCCTGTTGGAGTTGAACGAATTTTCAGATCTCGATGTCGCTCTGCCAAAGAACGACGTCCTCACTAAATTAAGATCTTTTTTATAACTAGCATTACCAATTACTCTTAATGTTATCTCTTAGTCAGTAAGTCTTATTGTACATTTGGCTAAATAAATAAATAAAATAGGTTAGGTGAGGTTAGATTGCTTCTGCATGGTTTTGGGTGCTTTTGGGTTTTTCAAAAATAAACAATAAAACATATCGAATAGTTTGTTATTTTATTCGATTCATTCATTGTTCAACTTGATTTTGTTACCAATCGGAGTTGCGGCAGCGAAATAAAATTTTTAAAAGCTCTAAAAATTTTCAAATGCGTTGTATTGAGTCAATTTGTAGTAAGGCTACAGTTCAGACTACACTAAACTAAGACTAAATAACTCTCGTTCAAAGTCAACTATTTGGAAAATGGCCTTTTTACGCTCTAAAACAGGTTCTAACATTATGAAAAATAATTCAATTTAAGAAAGCTCTGGTCAGTGCTTAAAAAATTTCTCAACAAAATATTCAAAAAACCTCTTGTAAAAAGTTCTTATAATTTCCTATACAAATGATCTACAAAGTCTTTCTTAAAAAATATTATACATAATTTCCCATAATTCTTATATTATTTTAAGTTTATATAAAATATATACTATATGTATATACTAATTTCAAGTGTATGCAAACTTGTTTCTTTCGACTGTCACTATTTAACACACTAAACCAGAAACTTTGGCCGCATCGTTAAATCGTAATTGCCATTTAATTTAATTCAATAAGCTGAATTTTGATTTCACTCTGTTCATTCATAACTGTAATAAAGAGTGAAAAATGAGCAATCAATCAACATAAAATGCGGAACTAATCAACAAATCTTTGCGACCAGCGGCAACCAAACTTTAGAGGGCGAGGAATATTCTTAAAACGTTAACATACGAAATTCAATTGAAATTAAATCAATAAAAGAGCAATAAGCAAATGATTTATGACTTGAAGGCGATAGAATTAATGACTTTAACTAGTATTTAAGGGTCATTTTTGGCACTTTTCGTTGAACTGAAATATAAAAAAGTAGTCGTTTGGAGGACGTCAGTAGGTCATATGTTGGAAGTTTGACAGAATTTTTAATCAAAAGTTAATAATAAATTCTTAAAGCCCTCTAACTGATCTTAATTCAAATTCAAATTGTAGTACTTAGTTATGAAGAATACATTGCTTGAATATGCACATGTTTCTTAATCTTAGGTTAAGTTCGTTAGGGAAGTATGTGTGCGGCACAGACTATACTTCCACGCGGAGGCCAAGAAGGCTCATTGTGAATCCTTTATGGTTTTTCTCTGAACCAAACGAACAGTCTCAATTTAGGGCCAACAAGTGCGAGCTCCTATTGAAGAAGAACAAATCCGAGATTTTGACTTTCATTGCGTTAGCTAGGTCTGTCAGGAATCTTAACCTCAGGGAAGGGAGTCGGCGTTCCTGCAGAGCTGGGCAGTGCCACAAGAAGTTTTGTATTATTTCTACCACCTCTTCTTCTCCGCTGCTTCTACAGACATCAGTTAACTTGAGCAGCGGTACTGCAACCAGGGCCAATCTACGGCGGTCCCGAAGGATTTCGTAACATTAGCTTTTCTCATTTGAAGAATCTATCAAATGTTTAGTTGATTATTTTTTTAATCAACAATAATCCAATTCATCCAATAATTTTACAGACATTTTCAAAAAATTTAAAATCGTGGCACTCTTAATAGTTTCTCGCCCACTGTCCCAAGCTAAGCTATGCAACTTACAACCCCCTCTCCACACTCCAAATACCGCCACAACACCATAAAAACAATAAACCAAAAATCAAAAAACAATTTACCAACACAACAACAACAATAACAACTCACACCAACACTCACTGTAAATCAACCCGCATAGCCATGGCGCCCCAAAAGCCACAGAGCCTGAAAGACAATTCCCCAAAATGAGAATTCCCTGCGGTGCCATAAAATAAATTCATAAGTACCCATAATTGTTGGCACTTGCCGCATGCCACTCGAAATTCAGACACTTGAGGGATGTAAATCCAGAGCGGGGTGGCAGTGAGCTTCTTGGCACTCACACACACACGCTCACACTCATAGAGAACATAATGAGCTTCAAAGTTGTTGGGAGTGCGACACAAGAACCCGCAAACATATACAGGGGGGGGGGGGGGTTGTGGCATATAAAGCGGCACACGGACAGACATGCAGCTAGTCGAATGTTTAGCATTGTGGCAGCGCTGATTGTCACCGCTGCCTTTCATTCTTGTGCGCTTTTGAAAAGGGATTCTTGCCGTTTGTGGTTGACATAACTTGCTTTTATTTATGTAGTGTTGGTGGTTTTTGTTGTTGTGCATTTTCTAATAATTTCTTGTCACGATTGCTGCGAGCATGTAAACTTTTTTACGGTCGCCTACGAACATGAACATTAGCCACACTTGAACTTTTTGTCATTGCCTAACAACCTAAAAGTATGCTATGATGTAGTTTGGTGCATGTGAAATAGGCGATTTGACAAGAATTATGTGTTTGTTTGTTTGGTTTAAGTTTTGTTTTGAAGTTTGAGTTTCCAAATAAATTTGAATTGAAATTGAAATTTGAGAAAGACTGTTTGTGAACAGACGGGCGCACAAATATTACTTAATTGATTCTACTGCTGGTGGTTGAGATTCTGCTGGTCAGAGATTACTTAAATTTTTAAGTTACAAAAAAAAAATATTAAAATCTATACAAATTATGAATTTTCTTTACACTTTGTGTTTTCAACGCAGTTCGGTCTTTGCGTTGAAAACACAAACGCAAAGACCGAACTGCGTTGAAAACACAAAGTGTAAAGAAAATTTTCAAATTTCAAATTTTCTTTACTTTTACATACCAACTTGCAATACTCTGGTCTGTGCATTTAGAAAAAAACTATTAAAAAGGAAATCATGAAAACAGCCAAAACCTTCAACACTGCTCCGCACATAACCTCTTTGTTTGCCTAACCTCACTTTAGTTCAGTACTCGTTGAGTGGTTGAGAAAATAATGGTCAACATAGAATGGCAAGTTTTGCTGAAGACCAGTGCAGTGTCAGTGAAAAATGCTGCAATGTAACCGAACCCCACTGAACTGTTACGTGGAAATTTTCGAAATTGTTGCTATTTATGCGGCTGGCGGTTTGCTGTCTGGTCAGTCTGTGCCAACAAAGGTAGCGAAGTATAAATCAAAAAGAAAAAAGAAGAAAACCAAACGCCACCACGAAAATAATGCGGAAAAGTGAAAATCGTTGTTGTTGTAGTAGTTGATGTTGTTGGTGCCATAATGGTGGCGCTGCTGACGAAAGAGCGGAACAAGCGGCCAATTGCAACTAAACGGGGAAAGAAGATTGAAAATCGTTTGTTTACTTTGGGGGCCAATTGTTGTTGCTGCCGTTTGTGCTGCAAAATTACTTAATGACCCCGGCAACACTGGCACACTGACTGGGCGACTGATGTTCAGTCTGTCCGTTCGTTTGCTGGCGCCATTGGTTCCTAAAAGAATTGCAATGAAGTTGGGAGTAAAGAAAAGACAGAAAAATTTGGATATATTTTTTGGAGTCAAAAATAAAGAATGATTACTTGAATTGAAAGATACTTGAATTGTTGTCAAATGAATGCAACTGCAACTAATTGCAACACAAGTCGTTTTCCGTCACATTCAAAAACAACAATAACAACAACTACGTGCAACAAACTGTACGCTTAACGCTTATTTAACGGTCGCACGACGCGCGCTAAATGGCAGACATTAAAAAAATATTAACAACAAATTTGCGCCACAAATGTGACTACAACAATAACAGTCCGCAGTGACACATAATTGCAACACCAACAACAACAATAGCAACATTAATTGCACAGTCGCTACACGTGTCTCATTGTTGGCCGCTGTTGCTGTTTGTTGTTGTTGTTGTCTGGCAAATGTTTGTACGCAACATTTGTCGCTTTTGTTTTTGCGTTGTTTTAGCCATTTGCTGCTTATTAACTTAACCCTTTTGTAACCGCAAAGCAATCGCGCAAAAAATTATTACATTTCTGTTGCTGTTGTTGTTGTGGTCGCACTGTTTGATGCCAATTGTGTATATTTTCAATTGATTAAAATTTGAATTTGCAAAAAACAAAGAAATTACACTCGTGCATTGCAGCAGTTGTTGTTGTTGTTATTGTAGAATTTTTAGCCGTTGCCCATTGTTGGTGTGTTTTTTGTTTGCTCATCTGTCATTTCAGTTGAAAATGACATTTTAATGAAATGTTTTGCTGGCATTTGAGTTTTATTGCATTGCAGCTGTTGTTGTTGTTGCTGTGATGTAGCTTGTCGCTACGTTCACTTATTGCTTATTGCTTTTGCCAGTTGTTGACAATTAACGGTTTTTGTTGAAAAATTTCATTATTAAATTATGTGTTGGCCGTTTTTTAAGAACCATTCTAATGTTTGGAAAATTTGAAATTATTATAAATTAGTTGGCAATTGGTCGTATTCGGGTATTGAGTTGGTTTGACTTGTAAATTGCTGGAAGTATGAATTCAATTTAATTCAGTTCAATCTAATTAAAATCAATCAAATTCGAATTAGTTTAATTCGGTAAAAATATATATAAATTGAATTTAATTATATTAATTCTAATTTAATTAAAATTTCAAACTGAGTTTAGTCAATGTAATGTAATTCAAATCAATTCCATGTAACTTGACTGGTTTGAATTTCGCTTCAGTCGATTCAATTCGGTTTTATTTAATTATAATTAAAAAATAAATAAAGAAATAATTATAATAATAAATATAATAAACTATTATAAAATAAATATAAAATAAAATAATTATTTCAATTAACTTGTTTCTCTATTATACGAATTCAGTTAAAATGATTAAATTTGAAAGTATTATTCAATTCATTTCAATGAACGATTTTATTTGATTACAGCTTATTTAATTAATTGAATTTTTTACATTACACTCAATTCGAAATCAGTGAAAATTCTTATGCATAAAAGTGTTTTTCAGTTAAATTGAATGATTTTATTAAAGTTACGCAAATCAATTGAATTCTCCATTCGATACAAATTAACTCAATTCAACATATCAAACCGATCGAAATCATTTACGTCCTTTAATTTAGTTTAATTTAATTGAATTTCATTCAATTTAAATCGATTCAATTTAATACATTTAAATTTTATAAATTTTTTTAATTCAATTCAACTTAATTTGACTAAAAATTAACTTGAATTCAATTAAATTACTTTAATTAATTTAATTCAACACAATTTAATTTAATTAAATTCAATTCAATTCAATTCAATTCAATTCAATTCAATTCAATTCAATTCAATTCAATTCAATTCAATTCAAATTACTTCGAGTTAAGGGAATTAATTTTACTTCAGTACAATCTCAGACCTCTTCCGTAAATTAGTTGACTACAATTCAAATCAATTTTATTTAATTTAATGGAACTCAATGCAATTCAACTCAATTAAACTAATTTTTCGTAAATATTTTTTTTAAATTTTATTAATTTAATTATTATTTTTTTTAATTAATTCAATTTAATTTAATTCAATATTTCAATTCAATTCAATTAAATTTCAATTCAAGATTCATTGAATAATTCATAATAATAAAAAATAACAATTTCATTTCAATTCAACAAAAATGAATACCATTTTATAACTTTTATTTAAATTAACTGACTTTAATTCAATTCACATCAATCGAATTCAGCTTAATTCAATTCAACTCAACTCAATTTCAACCCAATTGCACTCAATTCAATTCAACTCGAACCTATTCAATTCATTTTCAACCATTTTACTGAATTAATTCAATGAAATTATTGTAATTAATGAAATTACTTCAAATTTACTCAGTTTTATTGAATTCAATGCAATATAACAAATCAATTCAACCTAACTCAAATTAATTCAACACAACTCAATTCAATTCAACTTCAATCAATTTAAATAAAATTGCATATAAATTAATTCATTTCACTTCAGCTTAATTCTAATCTAATTCAATTTATTTTTAATAATTTTAATCGAATTATTTTCAATTTAATACACTTTCATTCCTTGTATTCAAATTAGTTTCAATTGTATACTATTGTATTTCATACTTTTTATTTCAATTCATTGACTTCAATTCCCATCACATCAATCCAATTCAGTTTAATTCGATTCAAGTCAACTCAATTCATTCCTATTCCACTAAATACAATTCAACTAATAAGTGTTCAATTTAATTTCATACCTTTTACTTGAATTAATTGACTTCAATTCAATTCGGTTATATTTAGTTCAAGCAAAACACCTTAATGGAACGCAAATCAATTCAATTCAATTCAGTTCACTTAAACTCAATTCTATTCAACTCAAATCAATTTAATTTAATTTAATTTAATTTAATTTTATAATTGTAAAATACTGAAATAAATTCAATTTCATTTAATTCAATTCAATTTAATTCATCTGAAATTAATTTAACTCAATTTAATAAATGTTAAGTTCAATTTCATACCTTTTACTTGAATTAATTGACTTCAATTCAATTCGGTTTTATTTTATTCAATGTAAAACACCTCAATGCAACTGAAACCAATTCAATTCTCAGTTTAATTAAACTGAATTGTATTCAACTCAAACAAATTTGATTAAATTATATAAATACTAAGTACTCAAAGTAATTCATTAAAACTGATTTTAATTCATCTCAAATCAATTTAATTTAATTTTATAAATGTTAAGTACTTAAATTCATTCATTTCCATTTAATTTATTTTAATTCATTTCAATCTCATTAATTTTAAATTTTATACTGTTTCATTCTTTGTACTCGATTCAATTTAATTCAAATTTGTTTAAATTAATTGTATGAAGTAATGTATAAAATTTTTTGTATTATGAAGAACATTCCAATATCTCCAAAGGAAGTGAACTTTCAGACGTGTCAGACGGACAGAAAAACAGACAGACGACTAGTCAGACATACGAAGATCTCTAATTAGATTACTTCCGTACTTTGTAGATTTCTTTCTATACTATATATCAGCGATTCTCAAGGCATGCATACCACTAGTATAGTACACGAGCCTATAAAGGTGGTACGAGTTTTTATCTACATTGCATACGAATAGTACGCGAAATAAGTTAGATAACCGTTCCTATATATAAAAACGTATTCCTTCCAATTACATTTTCGCTTAGACATCCATATTGAAGTCGTAATATCCGACACACCAACGTAGGATCTAGCAATAGTCGCCTATAACTCTCAAGTTTTTGCTATTGCACACATGTTTACACCATTCAACAATCCTCTAAAATTCATGTGAAAAATCACAGAGCAACACCAGTCAATCGGCGGCCCCCTTCGCGCACAACATCCCACGGCATCATTTCAGTCCATTTCGATTCGGCTCAATGCGGCGATTTATTGCATTTAGCAAGTGAAATGAGCAATTTGCAACAACTAATCGCCGCAGCAGCGCAACATTATCATAAACCACGTATTTGGCAGCGACCGAACTGCAGTCAGCCACAGCCAGTGGAGCCGCGTTCTAATGCAAACAACTCGCAAGACGCGAAAATGCTAAAAATATTTTCGAGGCAATAAAAACTCGTACGACTGCATGTGTGTGTGTGTGTGTGGCTGTGTGAGTGCACAGCAGGAACACTAAATCTAGCGCCAGCAATCATTGCAACTACAACAAGCAAATCAAGAGAAACGCCAACGCCGCCAGCAACAACATCGGCCACAGTGACGGCGGCAGCAATTGGTGGCAATTAAACGTTTTCCACTCGTACGTAATGGCGCGCAGTGGCAGCGGCGTCAGGCGGGCGGGGGGGCGGAGGTGGTTGCTGGGCGAAAAGTGGAAATCTTTGAATAATTAATTGGAAAATGATACGTTCGCGCCGGCTTGGGACTTTTTAATTATGATTTAATGGAGCCGCAGTGCGCTGACGTGGCGGCAGTCGTGGAGTTTATTGGTGCTGGCGGCTGATGGTGACGGACCATGGCGGCTCGGCGTCTTTGCCATCCGTCCATCAATTGGCAATACAGGCAAATATTAGCAACAACAAACAAAACAAACAACACATATACAACAACAACAACAATAGCACGAATGAAGGCAGCAATTGACTGCGACTGTGACTGTTGCACTATTTAAATGGCTATTGTTGGCTATTGTTGTTGTTGTTGTTGCTGCTGCACGGCTGCTTGTTTTGATTACGTGCTGCTGTCTGCTGACTGTTGTCTGCTGTTGCGTCGCTCTAATGGTGAAAATATTTGCCCAACAAGTTTTTGCCGTTTTGTGTTATTCTGCCTTTTACTGCTGTTGTTGTTGTTGCTATTGGTATTGCAATTTGAAAACGCTACGTTTGGCGTGGCTTGATTGTTGGGTGGCGACTTGACGCGCAACGGTTGCATGTTGCTCTTTTGTTTTGCTGTCGAACGTATGTGTGTGTGTGTGTGTATGTATTGGTGTCTGTTTGTTAGTTGTTGTTATTGATTGTTGGTTGTTATACTTGTTGTTGCTTTATTGTCTGCGAAAATTGAAGTGATTTGTGGCATATGGGCGCAAGTGTCATAATATTTAAATGAATTGATATCGCAGTGGAATCGAAACGAAATCGCTCCAGAATGTCAATGAGAGAGCACTTAATGCGGGCAAATAAGTGTGGGAATGAATTATTATGACACTATATATGAAGTTTTTGTTGCTATTGCTAGAGAAAAGTAGCATTGACATCTTTAGTTTTAAGAGAGTTTTAGGTTTGCCTTCAGGTCTCTTGAAAGGTCAATTAGAAGTTGAATTGGATGAATAATTATTATTAAATTATTATCGATAATTATTATCTGCGATTATGATCTTTTCTGATCTAGGTACCCCAAGCACCCCGCAATCAAAATCTTTGCAATTGAAAGATATAACTTCTCAATTATACTTCGAAATTCAGGCACACTCGGGTTAAGTGGTTGCTGAACTTTGCTAGAAACACCCACATTCTAAGCGAACATTTTTAGGTCCACCTTCAATACCAAGAAACCCTAACTGATACCGCTGGGGTCCCCAACAGGGTCTATGCGTGGCCGACCTGGTCAGCGAGCTAACCAAACCAATCCTATCTATTCGTTAGAAATGGAACTGCGTTTGTCAGATTTCATAGAGATTTCTTGGGCATCGACACTGATCCGAAAAATCGCTAATCGCTTTCTTAGTACACAGGCTGATTGCTTTTAAAACTTATCTTTTTGCAGTGCAGATTCCACTATTCCATCTGGTGGTGTCCACTAGGGAAGACGGCAAATTCCTAATGGGTCATTAGCTGCACCAGATGGGGATTCGTACCCAAGTTGTAGTATGTAATTCATTATTAGAATACAAGTCTTGTTGCCATACCTCAGCAAAGACCTTAGTTCCAGCGCCAAAACTTTGTCTAGTCTTGATGTTTATTAGATAGTTCGGGTCTTTGAAATTATACAAAATTCTAACAATGTTCCAGACATTATACTATAGTCATTCTACTGAGATCTATCCATTCTAGCTGTTACAAATGTGCAGTGATGGCAGCCTGTTCTTTGAGTCATAGCTTTCTATCAGTGCCTTAATTTTCATAAACATTTTACTGTTCTAGTAATGAAGTAATATGTAGTTAGTTGCAATTCTATCATAATAAATAGATCAGGGATGTCCACTTTTTCGGGAAATATCCACGGCAGCCGCCGTGGCTCAGTTGGTTAGTGAGCGGTCCAACGAGTCGCATGCAGAGCGACGCAAGATCGAATACTGCATGTAGTAACACCTAAAAAAAATAACGGGAAACTCGTTTTCTCTTTCGGTGGCTGTCCTCTCAGCTGGAAATGGCAAACCTCTGAGAGTAAAAATTGCCTATGAAAAAGCTCCCAACCTGCCGTTCGGAACCGGCATAAAACTGTAGGTCCCTTCCACCCGCGTACAAAATTCACACGCACAACACGGGTGGTTGCGGGAAGCTAGGCCTTAGTCTCGCGTAAGCGGGCTGTCGTGCCAATCAATTATTATTATTATTATCCTGGTTTTTGAGTTTAAGTTCCGGTGTCGTGACCTATTCCTAAAATGCATTGGCTAACCACCGAAGTGCACGAAATATCTTTTGATTGAGAAATTTTTCTGAGTAACAAAAGTTTGGATCAAAACGCCGCTGGATTTGAATCATTAAGAACTCCAGTTATTAGTTAATGATTTTTGATTTTGATTTTTCTGGGAAGCAAATTAATTATGCAGAGAAGTCGGTTTCTGGCATTTACAAGTTACAGATTCACTAAAGTGATGTAGAGGAAATTTTGAATTTTTTTGTAGCAATTTGCGTTGATAGAGTTCGAGGTACCTGAGGAGACTTTAGGTACCACAGAATAGCCACATAGTCTTGAAACTAAACAATAAGTCTTGAAACAACAACAAATGGTCTTAAAGCAACAGCAATTGTTGTAACATTGATCTATATAGAAGTTCATTCTAGATGGTAACAGTTGCGTCAAAAAGATTCAACTATATCATAACAGAGAGTTCAAATCTTAAAGATTCTTTAAAGGTATGCTGACGTTTCGAATGCTGAATGCTGTCTCTTCATCTTGAGATCTACAAGAGAAGTAGGAACAGTTAATAGACAAACTGTATATTGAAAACTTGGTTTTCAAAGTATGTATGTATGTTTTTAAGCATGCTAGCGTTTCAAATTAGGTTTATAAGCAGATCAAGACATACTAGAGGTGTGAGAAGAGTTGATACAGGAACTGTATATTAAAAACTTGCTACTTAAAGTCTATAACTCTTAACTGTCAAACCTTAAACACCTTTTTAAAGTATGCTGGCGCTTTGAATTGGATTTTTATTCATCTTGAGGCACACAAAAGATGTGGGAAGAGCTGATAGGTGAACTGTTTATTAAAATTTTGCTTCTTAAAGTCTATAAATGTCGACTAGCAAATCATAATGACTTTCTTCGATTGTGCTGGCGCTTCGAACTAGGCTTTTATTAATCTTGAGGCACACAAGAGATGTGGGAAGAGTTCATAGGCGAACTTTATATTGAAAACTTGCTACTTAAAGTCTATAAATCTTCAATCTAGCAAACCTCAATGACTCTTTCGAGTACACACCAGCCTACACCATGGATTAAGTTTATATTCATCTCGAGACTTAGCAGAGATGTAGGAAGAGTTTATAAGCGAACTTTATATTAAAAACTTGCTACTGAAAGTCCATGAATCTTAACTATCTAACCTCAATGACTTTCTTCGAGTATACTGGCGCTTCAAATCAGGTTTATAATCATCTCAAGACATACTAGAGATGTGAGAAGAGTGGATAGGTGAACTGTACAAAAAAAACTAACTACTTAAAGTCTTTAACTCTTAACTATCAAACCTTAATGACCTTCTTCGAGTATGCTGCCACTTTTAATTAGGTTTTTATTAATCTTGAGGCACACAAGAGATGTGGGAAGAGTTTATAAGCGAACTGTATATTGAAAACTTTGCTACTTAAAGTCTATAAATCTTCAATCTATCAAACCTTAATGAGACCTTCCTCGAGTATGCTGGCGCTTCGAATTGGGTTTTATTCATTTTGAAGTACACAAGAGATGTTGGAAGATTTAATATGTTAACCATATATTTAAAACTTGCTACTTAAAGTCTACAAATCTTAACTATGAAGCCTTAATGACCTTCTTCGGGTAAGCTGGCGCTTCGGATTAGGTTTATATTCATCTCGAGACTCTAGTAAGTCTGATGTGGGAAAAGTTGATAGGTGAGCTGTATACTGAAAACTTTCCCCTTAAAGTCTGTGAATTTGAACTACGAACATTTAAAAAAGTTGATCCCGCAATACTTCGATGACTTCTTACTCGTATTTCAAAATTTAGAGAGAATTTTTATATATTTATTGATCGGGCGAGTTTTTTCTCTGAACAACTTAATTCTGTCAGTGTCCATCGAAAGTGTTATTTTATATTTATTTATGTTACACACAAAATTCAACCTATTCATGTTGAAAGTTGAATAAAACTCTCGACGAATGTTGTTGGAATGTCCAGAAATAGTGGCAGGCAATCTACTACATGGCGACTAGCGCCACTCCAGCGATTTAACACTGCGATTATTCCATCAAAGGCTGTGATTATGGCTGCCAGTCGTCCGATACAATTTCGCATGTCAAAAATCACTAAGCGCAGGTGTAGTTCATAATATGCCAAACGGCTTATTTATAGCTGGAGAGGACGAACGACACCAGGCTGGCAATGTGCCTCAGTGGTGGGGGGAGACGGCTGGGCATTTGGGGAACCAAAGCAAAGCAAGAACACATTCAAGGCATACGAGTACTGCCAGAGCACAGCGAAAGTGTAACTATGGGTGAGTTGAAGGAGGCGGGTGGGGTGCGTGGAGGGGGCAGCTTAGTTGCCTGTCTGCCTGTCTGGTTGCCATTTCGAGAAACTTGGAAAATTGAGGCATTCTAGGCAGACCAAAGCATTCAACTTTCGTCACGTGTTGCTGGTAATTTACATCGAAGAACAACGAAACGGAGCAATTTGCGCTGCAGCAAAATAACAATAACAAAAGCAGCAGCAACAACAACAACAATAAGAGAGAGGAATGAACAAAACAGCACAACATATTTATGACCTAAATGCATCATGAATATTTGAAGCTGTCACGTCATATGATAATCACTTTGACCGCACGTCACACGCGCTCGCGGCTATGGCAGTTCTTCGATGGGAGAGAGAGAGGGGGGGCGAACGAACAGGAGCCGCAGGCCAGTTGGGCTGTTTTGATTGGGAAAGGTGATTGGCTGGCCGACGCGACAGGCTGGGTGAGGAAATTGTTGTGCGCGCTAAATTGAGCCATTGAGGAAAAAGTGCGCTGTGGCAACGTTGGCTCGTTGGCTTCTCACCTGCACTGCCATGTTGGCTGTTTATGTTTTTGTTTATTGTTGCTTTTATTATGTGCAGCTGACTTTTACATTGGGGCATATGGGTTTTTTGCTAAACACTTTATACACTTCAACAATAACAACTGTGAGTAAAAAATAGCTTCGTAAGTGAAAGTGTTCGTTTTTTGAATGAAAAATATTGAAAAAAATATGAAAAAATTGCAAACATTTAGTCAGCTATGGGACAATCTTGTTTTTGGTCAATCATACTTTTCCTACAACAATAACAAGGTTCAATAATAACTTTCCATATTAATAGGAAATTTTTTTAATTACTTCATAGCTGATTTTGGAATGTTTTCGCCCAACTTGATTTGAAATATGCTCCGTCAAAACAAGAGCAACAATAAAAATTATAAGTAATTGAAGCCGTAATAGTTAATGCAACAATTTACTAAGTGGCAAAAAATTAACTTCACCTGTTAAGTTTATCAGCTGCAGAGCACAATGTGCAACCTTAAATGGTTTTATAGTTGGCGATAAAAGCGTTAACTAATGCAGTTACAGTTGCAGTTGCAGTGGTGGTTGTTGTTGCTATCAGAGTTGTGAACGAACACACACACACACACCAACGCAAACGGGCCAACCAAATGAGTCGACACAAAGAGGCTACACCAAGTTGTCAGTTATGAGGCCCCCTGCAGTTGTTTTTATTGTTGTTGTTGTTGTGTTGACCACTGGTTAGTCGCTGCTGCCGCCATGGCCGTCGTCATCACCATGACCGGTAATAAAACTGTCATGCATGCAGCCGAAATGAGACAATATCAGCGACGGCAATCGAACGACGGTGCACTGCAAGTCGGCCAAAATGTCGCTAAACATTGACCGCAAATGGAGTTTGCGCATTAGAAGCTGTGGCCGGTGGTAGTTGCACCATTTTGTTGTTGTTACATGCTGTCGTCATGTTCACAAACTGCAGCTTGTAGAGTGTGCGAGGAAGCGCACATGGTCTCATGTCTCTGCTATGCAGTTTCTTTCGCGTAGTTGTTGTTGGTGTGGTGTGTGCGTGTGTTTTTTTTTTTTTTTTTTTTTTTATTTGATTTACGTAGGAAGGTTGGAATCTTCGAAAGAAACTGCCTTGTCCGTACAAGACAGCCTGCACGATTCACTGGCAGTGAAAAGCTACCAGCGCCTACGTACTAAACCAACCTCCCTGGTATCCTCTTCCTGTGAGACCCTGCGGCACCACCTGATTAGGTATTCCTTCGCAGGGCAGGCTTTGGTCAGTTACCGCATCATGTTGGCATGTTGGTGTGTGCGTGTGTGTGAGTGCAAGTACGCATTATTATGCCATGACAGTCGAAGGAGTTGTCAACCACTGCCATCTATAACAACATAAGGCGGCAGCTGACTGTGGATTTGGCAAGATAAATTGTTAGGTTTTTTGTTAGGTTTGTTTTAGGCAAATTGGCTTGAAAGTTGACAATCTTATTGCACTTAAAAATAGTCAAATTAGATCAAAAACAAATTGTTTGAGTATAGTCAAATTAGAACAAACAGAAAGTTATTAAATTATATTAATTTTCATTCCATTCTATGTATTAGAAGAGCGCCCTCTATGGTCTCCATTAGAAGATATCAACTCTGTGACAATACTGACACAATTATTTCCAATTTTGCAACAAGTTGTACTCTCAAGTTGATAATTTCATTAAACATTTCTCAAGTTTACCCCGAGCAATGCCGCACCCTTAGCTGTGTACGCCACATGCGACTTCATAGAACAATTTTCAGTTTAACATTTCAATTGATATTTGATCTATTCTTCAATTTTTATTACTTTCAAATTGTTTTCTATTGTTGGTGGTCTTTGTTGTTTTGTTATGTAAGCCTACGCTGACGAGGTAACTTGGTTACTGACTGTCTATCACTCGACATGTGACTTTATGATTGTTGTGACTGGGTGGTGACTGCTGATTAATGCCCTGCCCAGAAAATGTGTGTGAGTGTGTGTTGGGATATCAGTTAATTTCATTTAATGCTTATTACACACTGTGTTGTTGTTGTTTGTTGTTAGTGTGCAAACAAATTACACGCAAAGTTGCTAATCAAAAACGATTAATGACTTGAAAAATAATGCTGTCAAATTTAATTAAGTTTAAATTTCATGCGATTGTTGATTGTTTCATTTCGTTGGTGACTTACTGCTATGGTTACTATTGTTGTTGCTATTCTTGTTGTTGCACAATTTTTTTATTTATTTACTTTGGTCTGGTTGTTGTTTGGTCGACAACTCAGAAATTCATTGTTGCGTTTCTGAATTTGCGGTCGTCGTTGTTTGGCCATTAATAAGTAAATAAATCAATAAAGCGCAGCTCACATCAGTGCGCGATCAACAGCTGATCGTCAGCGTTGCCAGCGCACACTCAACCAGCCAGCGGTCAGCAACCAAAGCACAACCAACCGAATGATAAATGAAGTCATTCATTAATTTTGCGTTTATACCCGCCCGTGTCTGTGTGAGTGTGTGTGTGTGTGCAAAATTAATCAGCAACAACAACAACAATAACAGCCAGACACCGCCAACCAAAAAATTATTATTATTTTGACAGTTGTAAATACCACTGACAGACACCGAAAGCCAAATGAAGTTATAAAAAAATTAAAAATCCACAACACCGCAGCGATCGCAAAAATCCACACAAGACGCAAAAATCAAAATAAAATTAAAAAAACCGCAAACAGTCGAACAGTTTATTTTTGGGGCTAAATGCGGAAACTTGTTTTTTTTTCGTTTGTTTTCTTTTTTATTTATTGTTTTTATTGCTTTTGTTGCTATTGTTGGCGTTGTCTTTGGTGCTATCGCTTTTCGCTTGAAATCTTCGCTTGGAAACTTTTGGGTGGTCCAAGCTGGCCAACGACACACACACACGCACACAGAGACGCAGCCACCAAAAAGCAAATTCAAAGCGCGCTCAATGCGCGTAAAAGTGTTGATTACACATAAAAGCGCAATCAAAACGCTTGACATGCGATATCGGTGCGCACGCGTGTGCGTGTATGCATGGGTGTGTGTGCGTGTGTGTTGGCTCGCCGCATTAATGGCTTTATTAGGGTTAACGTTTTCCATTTGTTATTATTATTTTTTGTTTTGGTGGTATTTTTTCGCCACACGCCTTTGGCTGCTTTTATTCAAATGGAAATTGAAATTTGATTGTAAAAGTTGCGCAACAGCAACAACTGCGGCAATTCTTGAGTGCATTCAACTGTCACGAGTGCGCGAGTGGGCAGTGCAATGCTCGTAAAATTAGGTTAGGTCGGAATGACTGAGATTAAGTGTGAATTATGGCCAGGATTAAGAGCAGTGGAAAGTGAAAAGAAAGAGGAGAGGTAGGCTCAAACCAGTGGAAGTAAGGTGAGATGAGCAGAGGTGGACGTTGGTAAAGTGGGTTTTGGGGTACAAGCGAAAGTGAGGTGAGATGAAATATAGTCAACGTACGTAGAGGTGGGTGGAAGGTACATTTGAACTTGGGTTTCTAAGGTAAGGTAGGCAAGTAAATCGTTGGCTACCTGAGATAAGATAAGAGGGAGGATTCAGTTGAGTTAAGGTACAGAATAGTTTAGATCAGTGGCGTACGCGAGAAGGGTTTCCCAAATATTTGCATCTTGTAAACATTGTGGGCTTAAAAGTTGAGTACAGAACACCTCGATCCCCCAAAATCTAATCCTATGTGCGTCACTGGTTAAGTTAATATATGGAAGGTAGTTGGAAAGAAATGAAATGAAAGAAAAAACAGAATGTCAAAGAAGAATGGACAGTGTTGTAAAGAATAGAAACGTTGAGGTAACATGGAGGTAAGTTGAGTTCAGATATGATAAGGTAAGAATAGATAATAGGCTATGAAAAGTGATCTAGGTTTGGTTAGGACCTAAGAGAATTTAGAATTGCACAATCTTGAGATAGCGGGACTAAAGCAAAAAATGTGCTTCAAGGTTTTCCTGATACCATTTTCTTTGCTTTTCTTGCAATCATTGGTGATGAAAAGTGATGCATGTCGAGATAAAATATGGTGACATAAAGGAAGGAAGAATAACTAAAGGGAAGAGATTGTGTGTTTCAGAATGGAAATGGAAGGTGTCGTAAAGGAATGTTGAGAAATAGGAAAACAAAAGGGAGAATTAAAAAAAATCAGTAAAAAGTCGGGAAAATTGAAGGTAAAAAAAGAAAACTAAAGAATATCTTAGGAAAAGGAAGAAAATAAAATAAAAGATAAAAAAGAAAAAAGAAGGGAAAAATTAAAAGAAAATAAAATAAAATAAGTTTAAGAAATAGATAGTTTATAAAAAATATACACTTAAGTAAAAAAAGATAAAACAAATAAAAAATAAATAAAATAAAACAAAACAAAATAACAAAAATAAAATAAAATAAAATAAAATAAAATAAAATAAAATAAAATAAAATAAAATAAAATAAAATAAAATAAAATAAAATAAAATAAAATAAAATAAAGTAAAATAAAATAAAGTAAAATCAAACCATATAAAATAAAATTAAAAAAAATAAAATAAAATAAAATAAAATAAAATAAAATAAATAAACTATATTAAATTCAATTCAATTTAGTTCAATTCAGAACAAATAGAAGAAAACAAAATAAAATAAAATGAAAAAAAAAAATTTAAAAAAAAAAAATAAATTAAAATAAAAGGAAAGGAATGACTGGGTGTTGATTCAATTAGTTCCACCTGGGTTGGCTTGAGTTAAAAATGAATCAACACTAACTCATTCTGAACCTTCTGAATAGGCAAACAACTACCAATTAGGTACATAAAATTTGTTTAGTTTGTAGTAAATAAGTTTCGATTACATCAAGTGTGATTAAGATTCTTTCAATAACCTTGAGTCAACTTAGATTTCATCTACAACACTCACAATGGTCAGTTACAGTTTTCTCGTAGTAGTCAAAAGCGCGTTGGACTTGCGTGCTAGTAGCAACAGCCTCCTTTCCCCTTTCAATGCACCTTCAACCAGTCACCAGCACACAGCCAGCATCGAACTGACACTCATCATCGACAGTCGCCGGTAGTCGATTTTGCATGCCCATCACTTGTGCTCTAACCGCTTTTACGTGCTGCTCTTCTAACCAACTTCCAGCGGTGATGCCTTGGCCAGCCGCCACAACTTTGCTGATTGCGTGTGCCGACTGCTTTACACTGCGATCGCCTTTCAATTTCGTGTGTGTCTCAGTTGAAGTTCTTCGCTCATCGCTCAGTCGCGTCGAGATGATGCTGTCAAAATTGAATTGTTGTTGCTCCGAGTTGACATTGATGTCAGCCTCACTGACAGGCACACCACGCCGATTCTTTTATTTTCTGTGTGTGGTCAACCGCATTTGACATGTTAAGCTCGTTGATCCGTGCGTTCGATCTGGCGCGCAGCTGATGCGGCGCGTCTATTGTGTTCGAGCGTTGGCGCTGGTCTGGTGCGGTTTGTTGTTATTGTTGTTGTCGTGTTGAACTTTGGCGCTGATACGCGTATCATTTGAAACAGTTTCGACTGAGTTTGGCTGAAAGCGACGCGAATGCTGGAATTGGCTGGCTTGGGCGAGGTTTCGATTTGGGTGAATTTAATTGAGTTGAATTCAATTAAATTCAATTCGAGGTTGTGGTGATTTCGTTTGGCATTTTTACGCTCGTTCGTTTCGTTTAATTTTGGTATTTAAATTTAATTGTCAGCGCATTTGACGGTTGTAGATAAGCGTGTTTGTAAGTGATGGATTTCCATGCTGGCATCGAGTGTGAATTTATGGCCCAGTTGGCTTTGGGTGTTTCAAGTATTCCCAAAGCGCGTACAGACGTACATTCCGTTATGACTATAAAAGTATTTTAAGTTGAGTTTTTTATGTTTAAGTTAAGTAAATCTAAAGTGGCTTTTAACTTACAGTTAATTGTAAGAAACCAATGAGGTAAAGTAGAAAATTTAGTGTATTTCTCATCGATGTTCAAGTGAAGCTCTGTGAGGTGAAAATTACTAAAATGATGCTTGAACCTAAATTTGTATTTCTGATCTCGAGTTTGAGCTTCGTTATTTGGATCCATAGGCCTTTGGGAAATGGTTAGCCTGGACAGTTCAGGAATGTTTGAAATTGTATATGCAGATTTTGAAGTCAAGTGATGTTCAAGTGAAGCTCCATGAGGTGAAATTCACTAAAATTATGCTTGAACCAAAACTTATATTTCTAATCTCGAGTTTGAGCTTCGTTTTTTGGATCCATAGATCCTTGGGAAATGATTAACCTGAACTGATAAATAATGTTTCAAATTGTATGTGCAGATTTTGAAGTCAAGTGATGCTTAAGTGAAGTGACATGAGGTGAAATTTACTAAAATGTGGCTTAAGATCTCATTTTTTAGTTTGAACTTCGTTGCTTAGGTCCATAGGTCCCTGAAAAAGATTAGCTTGAGCTTCGTTATTTGGATCCATTGGTCCTTCGAAAATTATTAGCTTGAACTTTTAAAAATGTTCTAAATATTCTATAACGACCTTCAACTGAAGTTTGACGTTAAACTGTACAAAAATGTGTATTTATAATCTAATTTATGATTTTGGTCTCAAAACGTTGAGGTCGTCAGTTCAATAATTTTGTTCCAAATTTCATTCACATCCTTCTTTCGTTTTACTTTCATTAGTTGCCAGCAACGATGATTCTGATATCAGAAAATTGTCCATATTTCAAAAGTTAAATTTCTGACATTTTTGACATGATCATCTTTGGATTGTTTTGTATTATTATATTTTTTTCATACTTTCGTAATTGCTTTTGAAAAAATCGTGAGCGCTCGAGCTACGCCAAGTGATAGTCACACTTATCATCGGCATTATTGCTTCATTATCTTTTGGAAAATTGTTCGAAAGGCGATTATGCAAAGTGCTCATACTTGCACACATACTGACAGTTATGCACACACACACACGCACATGGTCGTCTATCTGTCTGGCTATCTGGCTGTCTGTCAGCATGTTCGTTCACTTATGTGTGTGGCAAGGGCTCACTACATAAACTGAGGCACTCAAGTGGCGACTCGCATCATAATCTTTTGACACTTGAGTGTTGTTGACTCTTTTTGCTTTTTGTTTTCATCATCATCAACCATGTTTTTTTTAACAAAATTTCATTTTCCATTTGTCTTATACGGCGCTCAGTTCGATCCCTGGCTGGCTGACCGAACGTTGAACGTTTGGCTGAGAAGACAATTCAAATCAGCTGAAATTAGTGAGAATCAAAGAAGTGCTGCCCAAGTTCGACCAGTAAGTCAGTCAGTCAGTCAGCCAAGGTCTGGCCAACAGTTTTGTACGAACACGCCACGCAACGCTTCACAAACCATTCGAAGCGCCGCGAGGCGCTTTTTCATATTTTCAATCATGCGTCGAGTGTTGAGCAAACAAACGTTCAGCACAAAGCATCCGCAGTTGTAAGCGAAATGAAGACGAATTATGGAAATTGTTACTTCCGAGAAATAAAACAATCATAAAAACCGCACATCACAAAACAACCAAAAACCTAATACAAATAAATTATCTATGAATGCGATGAGCGAGGCGGCAAATGCGAGTAGGCACAAGTTAATCTTTGTTGTTGGCTCATTATACGAAATTAACACGTGGCACAGTGGAATGTAGCAATTGAAATTATGCAGACATGAAAATGATGAAATGAAAAAAAGCTAATCATAAATTTATTAACAAATAACTAACGTATTAAAAACGTTATTTAAATAAATAAAAATAGGAAATTAAAAAAATGTTAGTTTGTGCTATTTTTGGTTCTACTACGAAGTGTGTCAAAATTCTTCCCAGTTCAAGTGGTTCTAGTTGCTATTCAAAGCTGTTTTAGTCAGCCGATTTAGTTAAGTCCAACTGGAAGTTGGAAACTTTACAAGCAATTCGAGTTATTCTACTGGTATACGTATCTACTTAGCTGGAAATGTATTGAAATTCTATTTACAGTGGTGTCTGGATATAGTGAACTAATTATTACAAGGCCTGTTCACAATATTGAAGTTGTTCACGATATCAAGGTTAACATTTATGTTCAAAAACTCGTTTTATTTGCTTAAAAAACACTTTTTATTTTTTTGCTTGAAAATTTTGTACCATATTTAGAGGCCTGATGTCAAAATTAGGGTGTTCACTATATCGAGGTGTTCACTATATAGGGGGTTCACTATACCCAGACACGACTGTAGTTTGATTCGTCGTTCTACCTACCTTTAGCCTAAAACTCGACTTATTCACATAAAATACTCATTATATCATTATTTAAGACATTTTTAGGGAAAAACTTTTGCAGAAACAGTTCTTATGAAAAGGGTTTACAGGGAAGCACTGTTGAAACATCACTATCTGGTTGTCAATTAAAAAAGTGACTGATCTTAGGGAGAAGAGTTTCCCGTAAATACTTTTGAAGCCTCTATCGATGTTTCTTCCTCATTAAAAATTGTTCGTAGTGGCGTGCAGGTTTTTGTTTCATCAAACAAAAAGCCTGCAGGATAAGCTTCTAAAGGAGTATCGGTTTGATCAAACTTGAGTTGGCTAACATAACCATAAGTAGACCAAAGTTTACTTAGGTTAAGTTAGGTTGAAGTGGCTGTCAAGACATTCGACACACAGTTGCGCCGATATTGATGCCACAAGAAGAAAGCAGTGATGTGACCTTACTGTAAGTTATTCGAAACACCGATTAAGTCAATTTGTTTGGTGAATGATGCCTAGCAGGTCTGTTATATTGGATGTACTGAAGTTATCTAAACTGTCGAGAAATGGTGAGCCTAGGGATTTCCATACCCATATAGCGAGAACTGGGCAGTGACAGTCTTCTCTTCATCTAAGACTGCACTCAGGCAACTGCTGAAATAGTCCTTTCTTTCAAGACCTGGTCGCTAAAATAGAATTTGAATTTTATGATATACAACTTGAAAAGGTGTAGTAATTTTACACATTCGACTAAGCACTCTGTGTTTTTTATTAATAAAATATCCTTTAATTTCATTTCTATTTCAACTAATGTTATTTGGCTAAACGAGTGCTGTCTGTAGTGATCTGTCGATCGCATCGCTAATCCTATACTTTTCTTCTCCTTTTGTACTTATGTTCCCCCTCCGTCATCTATTGACTTTTTGTACATATTTTTTTTTATATGTTTACATTCATTATTCAAATAACGAATAAACGACACCACCGCAATTGGAACTCTCACCGTGTTTTTAGTTCTCCGCTCCGCCGCGAACTTTTACTTGGTCCTTGGTGCTGGACACACTGACATCCTTTAACCAAAACCTTCCATAAGGTATAATCCTAGCTTCTTTATGAAATGTTGTATTTGACTTTTATAGTTGGTTGGTAATCAAATTTATAACTTTTTGTATAAACAATTGTAGAGGTTTTGCATAGGTTTTCGTTTGAATTCTAGACCAACCAATGAAGTTCACAAGTTGTTCTTTCAATCTTTGAAACACTTCTACAGCATCTAATATCATTATTAAACTTTATAGCTCTTTTCAGACCTAAAATTATTGTATGACAGATATATTTAGGACTTAATATAATTTAATAGTTTCGATGTAATATTTCAAAATTTCCCGTGACAACTTTTTAGATACAATACTCATTAGAACTCTCTATAAACAATCTTTCAAATAAAGAAAAACTAATATCGAAACTACGAGAGAAGTAACCATAAGCAACAAATAGAGTTATTAAATCATATTGGTCTGATTTGTATTCGTAAAGTAAAAGTCAAAATTGTGGGATTCAAACTAACCCACACAGTTTATTTTGTTTTCTCAATTAACTCTTTCCTTCCTTTGTTTGTTTCTCTTTGATCCAGTTGCTGATGTCCAATGCTTCCTTACTTCATATTGCATTCTATTCGTTTAATATCAGAGCCTGATTGCTGCCTTTAGATTAAATTGTTTATCAGTCATCAGATCATTTTGTGGTGTAGCTGAAATTGCAAAACAGTTCCCATAGTTAGCGACACTATTAAAAAAACCGTTCAACCCATTTTTTCTAATGACTTTATACCAATTTTAATTAAATCTCTCAGCTTGCATGCTCGAGACGTGAGATGAGGAAGTCATTAAAAAGGAAAACACTCCTTTTTCTCTGACAACTCATCATCAACACTACAATAACAACAGCAACATATTAATAACATTGTCGCCGATGGAAAAATTCTGATAATGCGCTAATGTTGCCGATAATGACAACATGGGCCAACCACCAATAAGCAACCCACCCATCCAGCCAGGCAGTCAGTCAGTCAGTCAGTTAGCTGGTCAGTCCAGTTCGTCACTAAGCGCTCCTTGGGCAATGCGTCAAGCGTAGCTGTCGCAACGCTGATCTCCACTGCCGGCTGGTCAAACGGTCAGC
The DNA here is from genome assembly GCA_963971225.1 of Melieria omissa. Classification (NCBI taxonomy): domain Eukaryota; kingdom Metazoa; phylum Arthropoda; class Insecta; order Diptera; family Ulidiidae; genus Melieria; species Melieria omissa. The sequence goes on along the minus strand of OZ020269.1, from coordinate 26,341,026 downwards.
GCGCACACATTTTCCAGCTGCAATTACGCTGCGCATGCAATTATTAGATACGAGTTGGCAATGCGGCTGCGCTGCTCCTTCGATTTGGTGGCAAACGGTCGTTTAACTTTTCTATAGGACAACAACAACAACAATAAGAACAAAGCGGCGTAACATACAGGCGGCGAGCAACTTTTCGGCTCCGAGCAACACAAATCGCTGGCAAGGCACACAAGCGATGGTGACTGGCGCTAGCAATAAAAGTGGCCCCAACAATGACAACAACAACAGCGAAACAACAACACTGCCAATCTGACAAATAAATAAAAATTAATATCTATTCGCGTGCACTTTTTTTTACGAGTGCGCGCAGAGGTGAAAAAGTTTGCCGTGCACTGCAACGGGCGCACACGACTCTGCAGCCCATGTGGACCACCCAAGTTGACAGGCGTACGAGTGCATGGCGAGTGCGCGGCGAGTGTGTGCGGCGAGTACGCGCGCATAAGTGCAGCACTTGAGTGAACTTGCGGCCGCAACGCTAAAGTGCAGCCGAGTGTCAGCGCGTGCAAACGCGATAGCGAGCGTGAGAGCGCTCGCTATCGCGTGAGAGAGAGAGGAGCACAGAGCGAGCGCGAGGCCAATAAATTTTATGAAGCAGTTAGCGCTGGAATTAATGAAAAGCCGCAACGTCAGACGGCACTGTCGGTCGTGGTCAGCCGGTGCCTGTTGCCGCGCCGCACCGATGAACAGTCCACGATAGCAGCGGCACATTGTCGTCGAGTGCAGATCGGCGCGATCAACGGCATTCGGGTGCGACTCAATTTGCTGCTTGCTGCCGTCTGTCCGTGTTGCTGGTGCTGTTGTTGTTGTTGTTGCCTTCTTGCGGATTTATGTGCGTAATAATTGTGACAATAATTGGCGTTCGCCGGCAGTTGTGCTGCTGCTGCGCGTTCGGTTGCTCCATTTGTTGTTGTTGCAACATGAGCGTTGAGTGCTGCTGAGTGGCAATGGTGCGGCGGTGGCTGTCTGGGCGACTGCGTCCATTTCAGAATTTGATCCGCAGCGTTAATGCGATTTGTGTTCGATGTTGTTGTTATTGTCATTGTTGTTGTGTTGTTGCCACTGATACGCTCAATTACAGCAACGGCAGCAGTCGAACGTGTTAACTCACTGCTGCATTTTGGCCACCGGAAAAATTTGATTTTTTAAGCAGCTGATAAAGCTTGAAGCACTAAGCTGAAAATATTTGATAGCCTTTCGAATTGAAATAATTTGGAATTGTTGAATTTTTACAAAGCAGGTTTGTGGGCAGCAACAGACTAAGAAACAAAATTGACCCAACCGGCTTTTCAAGAGTTGGGGAGAGAACACGTTAGTTCCTTGCCAACCTTTACCAAGTTCCCAAAGTTGATTTTTATTGTTCACTAATTTAAAGAGGAAAGTTGTCCAAGAATAAGAGGTCCTTTCCAAGCTATAATAGACTACTAATGAATTTTTATGAGGTAGACAGCTTCGATATGGGTTTGAAACAAGGTTGATAGAAAACATTCTTGTTTTGAAACTATAGAAATTTGAGGCATTTTGTCACAGACGCAGCTCTGAAGTTTGACAACTATGGTCTACGATTGTTTCGATTGCTAAAAATGAAGTGCTACACAAAGGAAACACGCGTTGTTATTATGAAAACAATTGAGTTTTTGGAGCGGACCGATTCCTTTACAGAAATTCCAATGTCAACTGGGAAACAAGATCGTGCAATTTCTTTCATTAAGGTTTCACGATATCTCAGGTCTATGTGAATAGGCCAAAAAGAATTTCTTAGCTCAAGGCTGAGACCAAATGTGTCATCAGTCAGATAGAGCCACATATTTTTTAAAATGCCCTCGAAAATTTGATGAATTGCCGCATATTGTATTCCATACTTAATCGGAATATGTTTTCTATACAATTCAATAAATGAATCACCATTTGCTGTATTTGCTAATCGACTATAGTTGTGATGGCTTGCGATCCCAAATGTTTTGCATGGATTAGTATTAGATCAGAGTTTGGTTGGGATCCTTAATTCAATAATCGAATGTAGTTAGAAAGCCTCTAATGCAGTGATGACCATTGAGCTACTCGCGAGTAGCAGCGAAGTCACTTTGTCACTAAATTATGTTTATTAATGACTTTTATAAATAAAAGTGACTGACTGATTTTTATTGATGACTTTTATAAATAAAAGCCCCTGGATGATTTTTATTACTGACTTTTTTAAATAAAAGTCACTGACTAATTTTTATTGATGATTTTTATAAATAATAGTCACCAATAATTTTTATCATAAGACAACTTAAAAATCGAAAAAAAACGATTTGTGAACTAATATGAAAAAAATCAAAAATAATTGTTATTAAAGGGTTTTTAAAATATAAATACAAAATTCGTATTTTGTAATTTTTCCATAAGAATTAAAAAAAAATTTTATTGTGAAGTTTGATTCGAAAAGAAGAGAAAGTTTGCGAAAAGAAATTTATTGGTATTTTTCATTTATTTTATGACCTTTCCTTCATAGTAATTTTTTTGATTATAGTTTTCATACATAACTGTTATTTCCAGTTCCTGCATTTCATACATATATGACACATATGCAACTGCCCTGACTGACTGATTGATTGACTGACTGATTCAAACCAAATATGAAATTTAAATTGTAGGTACATCTTGGAAAACAAAACTCTGCTAAGATAGTTTTTTTTAATTGGGGTCGAAAAGGGCAAAACATGGGTTAAGGTGATTTAATGGGCCTATTGAATTCAAACTTGATGAAAATACGCCAAATCAAAAAAAAGTACACACTTTTTTTTAATTTTCGAAAATCTAAGTTTAACGGGGTCAACGATGGGTTAAGGTTCGTACACGGGAAGACTGCGGAAAAACTTGAACCAATTGACTTACATGGCCTAACATGAAAAATGTAAATGGAAAAAATAATGAGACACATGTTTTAAATTTGTCTGAAAACCGAAATCAAACGGGATGGACCAAGGGTTAAATATTTGTATGAACAAACATTATTTTTTGCGCCTTTTGACTTCAAACTTAGTGAAAGCACTTCAAATGTGAAATGTGATTAGACACATGTTTTTCACTTTTCTGAAAATCAAAATGTGACGGGTTCAACGACGGGTTAAGGGTTTGTTTAGATAAACTGTGAAAACACATTATTTAATGGGTCTTTTGACTTCAAAATTGATTAAAACACTTGAAATCAAAAATATTTAGATACATGTCTTTTAATTTTTTCAAAAATCTGATGGGGTCAACGATGGGTTAAGAGTTAATATGAGGGAAACAAGGTATTAATGGGTCAATTGACTTAAAATATGGCAAAAGCACTTCAGTTGAGAAATAATTATACAAGTATTTTTTCATTAAAATGTAACGGGGTCAACAAAGGATTAAAAGATACTTGATTTACAGGGCCTATTGACTTATTGGCTTGCACGCGAAGCCGCTGGGCTCCGCTAGTGAAACAAAAAATCAATGTGAATAAGTAAGAATAAGAAAGAAATAAAGAATGGACGTCGCTGCCATTCGCGAATGGTCATTACTGGGTTAAAGCCTCTAACAAAGTTATAATGAGGTAATAATGATGCATGGGAAAACACGAAAGTGGCTATGAAAGCCATAATTTGTATAGCATTCACTTCTCAAAGTAATTATATATAGTCGAAAGTATAAATAGTCGAAATATTCGCTGAATTTTGAAAATTAGACCTTATAAAGCAATTTGTATATATTTTACAAAGATTCTAATTGAAACAGTATATTGAAAGTGAATGGGACCGGGAAATTAATCATTACAACTTTTGAAAGTTGATCTTTTCCATGTACAAGTTAAGCTTGAAAAATTATCTTATTTCAACTTTCAGTTAAACTTGAAAAATATTAGTGTTTTGTATTAAGAACTCAAAGTTCAACTGCTCGAAAGTATGTAGTTTTTATTTTCAACTAAATATATTTCATACAAAAGTTCCTTTGTTTCTGTTGTTATTGTACAATAAAATTGTTTTAATATTGGCACATCAAATGCACGCCGCAACTGTCAAATGTCAGCTGTCAACGCTGTATAATTTTTATCAAAACAACCAAATAAAACTCAACACTCATTTTGTTGCCGTTGCTCTAATCGAAATCAAAATGTCAAAGTTGCTGCTACTTGTTGACGCTTGGCAAATATGTGTTTGATGCCAGCTGCAGTTGCTGTTGCTTTTTGTTGCTCCTATTGCTGCTACTGTCTACTTGTTTTGATTTGTTTGCTGTCTATCGACTGGTCACCTTAAAAACAACAAAAAATGCACGCCACATTTGCGGCTACTTTGAAACGTTTTATGCCCAAATCGAGCATTTTGCACATTCAACTTGTCGATCGATTCGCCACAGTATGCAGTTTCAATTTTATATATTTGATTTGTATTATTTTTTATTTATTTTTTATTTATTTCTATTTTATCTATCGGCACATTTGTACGTTTACACCTGGCGGTGTGAACGTGCGTTAGAAATTCAATAAAAAAATCAAACTAAATGAAAATTGCTTGCAGTTAAAATTGAATTTAAACCGGTAACGTTGTCTTGCCTGAGTTTTTGCAATAATATTCTTTTATAATTCATTTTGGGGTTGTTATGATTAATTGATAAAATTTATGATTAGAAAAAGTAGTCTTTCAATATAAATAAATTATTAAAATAAATGCATTGCAGTAGTGGCCATTCAAAGGTCCAATTCTTCACTCCAGAAACTTTGCAATACCAATGACTCACTTGAAAAATGTCAAATTATGAATTGTTTAAATGGATATAAGCTTTTAAATTAATATAGAAATCAGGTGAATACAAAAAGTTAAAGAAAGAATTTCTAATCACTTGACTTGAACTCTCAAAAATCAAAAGTCACAAATCTAATTGCAACAGAGAGACCACCAATGAAAGCAACGAATGTAGAATATGTAAAACTGCATTTACATATTCTCTGATGAAAGTCAAATAAAGTCAGTAAGCATAATGAAGAGCTATAAAGCCAAAAACAACAACTCAATAAATTTGTAAGCAAACAGTTTTAGTAGCCAAAGTCGCATTCAGTGTTCAGATATGACAATCGAATTTTGTGTTTACAAATTTAAGGAAAAAAAAGTAACTTAAGAAAATCCCAAACATGTAACATTTACAAATGACATGTAAATTACAACAAAGGTGCCAGCAGTAACAACAAAAAAATAGTCAAGTTTCTAACCAAAAGTCAACTGGTTATCGTCGACAACAAAATGCTACAAGCACCTTTCGGAGACCTTTAAATGACAAAGCAAACGGCAACAATTACAACAGCAACAAGAACAAGAGTAATACTTGCAACAATAGCAACAACAAGGCAGATAAACAATGCTGCAAAGCGCATAAAAAGTGAACAATTAAGAAAATTCGTTGTAAGATTTATGGCAAGGAAACTTGTAAGTGTGTGAGTGTGTGTAAACCAGTGCGCTTGTATGTGTATAAACACACAAGGGGGGTTTTTGAGTGTTCAAACGCAAATATATCTGTTTGTTGCACAAATATTGGATCATTAACCCATTACAGCATAACGTTCGATAAATCGGACGCCAAAACAACTGTTATTTTAGGACTTATGTATATACATATATTTTACTCAAGGTTTATCCTTTTAAAACAGTAGTTTTAACTGTATGCACTAATGGGTTAAGGTGGCTATCCCCCTTAAAAGGAAAACCTGTGTACGCCACTGAAACATGAAGTCTGTGTTTGTATTTGTGAAATGTTGTAGAGCAATTACTTGCAATTAAATGCTTAAAACTGCCATGACAACAATTAAATAGCGAACAATCTACAAAAACAACAACAACAACAATGATCACAACACCACTTAATGACAACAAGAAAAATGACAATGACAATAAAAACAACAATGACAAGAATAACCACAATATTAGCAACAACTGCAATGGACAATAGTTGATAGAGACAGCAACAATAACAACAGCAATGAAAAGAAGAACAATAATGTTTACAACCGTAAGTGGCATAGTAAAGAAACAAACAACAACAACATAAACAACAGCAAAAACAACAACACCAACAACAACAACTGTGGGAAATACAACAACAATATTAACAACAGCCACTGGTAACAATAGCAAATCAAAGGGGAATGGCAACAAACACTGTGTGAACAGTGTTGCCAGATATTTTTCTTCTAAATCTGAAAAGATTCACAAAGTTTCATGATTTGCGTTATTGGTTCTTCTAAAAATCTTCCAAAAATTTACTAAAGACTTTAAAAATCTATCAAAAGAAAATAAACTTTAGACACCCAAACGCGAAAGTTTACCTCACGGTGGGGTAAATTAAACCCCTATGTAATATTTTGAAATGACAACTAAGTCCAAAGTCTTTTTGTGAGTTTAAGTAGACATTTTTGTGAAAAAAGTAAAGGAAAAGAAATGTCAAATAAAATAAAATAAAATAAAATAAAATAAAATAAAATAAAATAAAATAAAATAAAATAAAATAAAATAAAATAAAATAAAATAAAATAAAATAAAATAACATAAAATAAAATAAAATAAAATAAAATAAAATAAAATAAAATAAAATAAAATAAAATAAAATAAAATAAAATAAAATAAAATAACATAAAATAACATAAAATAAAATAAAATAAAATAAAATAAAATAAAATAAAATAAAATAAAATAAAAAAAAATAAACTAAAATAAACTAAAATAGAATAAAATAAAACAAAATAAAATAAAATAAAATAAAATAAAATAAAATAAAATAAAATAAAATAAAATAAAATAAAATAAAATAAAATAAAATAAACTAAAATAAAATAAAATAAAATAAAATAAAATAAAATAAAATAAAATAAAATAAAATAAAATAAAATAAAATAAAACAAAATAAAATAAAATAAAAAAATAAAATTAAACAAAATAAAATAAAATAAAATAAAATAAAATAAAATAAAATAAAATAAAATAAAATAAAATAAAATGAAATAAAATGAAATAAAACGAAATAAAATAAAATAAAACAACAATAAAATACAACAAAGTAATATAGAATATAATAAAATGAAAACATTCTAAACATTTCTTCTTCCTAAACCGCCTCCCAAAAGTTCGAGATTCTTTCAAATCTATTATTAAATGTTCTAATCTGGCAACACTGCATCAGAATGACCACAGTTAACCCTTTCATGACCAATAGGAACATAAGTTATTCGTTATTGTTTTTATCATATTTTCATTGTCACAATTTCAATGCATTAAAAAAAATCACATAGCACACATTAGACCCATGCTCGAAAAAGGTTTAAACAAAAATAAAAAAAACAACAACAACATTAACAAAACTTATGCTGCAACAATCAACCAGCACCCACAAAGAGATAAAACAAACAACAATAGAAATCCGCTTCAGCGCCATTGACAACTTTTGTTCGGAAATTTTTGCCATTGCCGATAATGAAGCAATTGCAGTACGATTTAGCTAAAACAACAACAAAAACAATTAGCGAAATAATAAATATTGCTGTGACCGCGCAACGATTGAGATATTTCTGTCACACAAGTTCGCCTATCGGCTTAGATTGTCGTTTACATACATATGTATGTATGTACAATATGTAAATACATTCATGCACACATGTATGTATATATGTATTCATATATAAGTTTGTCTGCTTGGGTGTGCTTGTAAGGTTAATTAGAAATTTACAGTCTCCATTGCGCGCACCAGGCGACAGCCGACGCCCATGTTCGCTGTTGGCATGGACAATTTGTTGTTGCATTATTTATGCGCGACGTGTGCACATTTTGTCAGTGTTGCTGTGTTATGGCTGTCGTCATTGTTGTTAATATTTTTTTTCGTTGTTGTTGTTGCGATTGTTGATTGGTGCGCTGGCTGGGTGCGCGTGAGAAACGAAAAAACCCAACACAATTTTTTTGCTGCAACGTGTTATCTATCAGTTACTGAAAAATGAACAACAACAACAACAACAAAAACTGCAGCAACAACAACATGATAATGTAAATTGGCGCTAGGTCTGCATAGATTGGGGGATCGGCGCACTGTTGGCGAGCTTTAAGCGATGGTTGGGCTGACTTGTCGACACATGCCGCGCCCACCAAAACATTTGCAGATTTTCTTGGCCGCCAAGGTGGCAGACACGCCATGTTGCAGCTGGCCACATTATACTATTTTAGTTGAATGGCTACGGTGTGTGTGTGTGTTTGTCTGTGTAATTAAAATGTGTACTAAAGTAAGCGGATGGAAAGTATTTCTCTGTTTGTTGTTGGCTATCAGGTCATCAGGATTGACTATCAGGAACCCACGCCCAACTGACTGGTGGTCTAATACGTTAACCCTGAGGGACAGTGACCAAGCATTTTTAAAGAGTTACAAATGGTCCGGTTTCGTTTATGAACATTTGGTATCTACATGTTTTTTTTTATTAACTCGCTTTAACAAAAAACCATAGAAAAAGTTGAATGCAAAAACTTGGCATTGAGCATTTTTGAAGTGATTTCAAACTATTTTTTGTGCATTGTTTACTTTGCGGTCAATGGAAACAATGCTTTTATGATTGTTGGACTTGACGATTTCAATGGTTTTATGGACAATTTTTTGTCAATTGGCCTTCCGGAGCGTGGCGCATCTTTGACATATATACATATAAATATATATATATAAATTATTGATTTCGTTTTACTGCACCTCATATAATTTTTTATTAATTTGTATTTTTGTTTTTGTTCTTATTTATTATTTTTGATTTATTATTATTTTGATGGAATTTTATTTACTATTTTTGTATTTTGTATTTTTGTTTATGTTATTATTTATTATTGTTGATTTATTATTATTTTTATTTATTATTATTTTTATTAGTTTTATTCTTTTTAATTGTACTCAGCAACCGACTGATTTCTGAGTGAAAAAGTCCTCTCTTTAAAAAAACAACAACAATTGTTTAGTTCACTGTCGATTTCAATGCATTTCGAACCCACGACCTTCTCACTTCATTTCGAATTGCATATAAAAACCGTTCGTTCGTTTCCCCGTTCGAGCTGCCGTGCAACTGTCACTTCGAAACGCGTTCGCTACTCATCCATTTTTAGCTTCAAAACAACACAAGTGACTGTAACATTTCGTGCAAATCAACTTTCAATTGAACCATTATTTTTATCTAAACTAAAACAACAACACAAACAGCAACACCATCGCCAGCAACAACATTATCAACTGGCAAAAGCAACTCAAGTCAATGTCATATGAGCGCGTACAAAACAATTTAATCAATTCATCAAATTACCGCACCAAGCCGCCAATAGACGCGCCGCCAGACCGCCAATACGTATCGGTGCCGGCAAAGAGCCACCACTCAGCTCTGGCGACGGTTGCTGCTGCTGCTGCTGCTGGCGCGGAGTTGGCGAACGTTGAATGTGTGTGGTCCGCTTATAAGACAACAACAACTACAGCAACAGCAACAGCAGAAGCAATCACTTTGTAATGGCAACAATAGTTAACAAAAACAGCAACGGGCGATCGCACATAGGCCAACACAGCCGCTGACCCCCCTCGCGGGTCGCGCGCGCCCAACAGTTTATCCACTTAGCCGCACGTAAGTAATAGTACATCCAGGCGCTCGTCTGTCTATAAGTTAGTCTGTCTGGCTGGTTGGCTGACTGGCGCTGTCCGTCCGGCCGCTGCTTGTCAGCTCAATATCATCTCAGAGTTGCCTCGCAGCAATCAATCTTATTGACACCAATTTAAAAATCAACAACATGCACGGTTGCATGGCATAAAAATTGCGCACGAGAAACAACAAAAACAAAACACTAACTTTAAAAAAAAAATTGAATTTGAAAAAAATGCAATCAAGCGTTGCGCGCGAAACTTCAAACACCTTTTGTGCGCATTGGCGGTAAATGTTTTGTTATTCTTGTTGTTGTTGCATCTATTTGATTTTATTATATTTATTATATATTTTTTCCAACTGTCTGTATGGCTGATTGCTTGCTGTTGCGTGCCATTGTTTTTGCTGTTGTTTTTGTTGCGAATTGGCATTATGGCAAAATTTTACTATAAACAATTTTTTTATTGTTCTGCTTTGCTGTTGTTGTCAACAATGTGAAGCGCCGCATCGACCGCAATTGGAATTGAAAGATCATCGAATTGTTGCTGTTTGTTTGTTTTTGTTGTTGTATGTGTTGCCATTGTTGCCAGATTTCTGCTGTTATGGCTGACACGAACGTCGATGCCGTCAATGACGCGTTGCCAGTGTTTGCCTGTCACAACAATACCAAAAACGTTTAGCTTAGCTGCAAAGCTTAATAAAACAACAATAAAAAACAATAAACTATTTAAAAAAACATTCAATTGTCATGTGAGCTGTTGGCAACGCTGGCTGACTGACTGGCGCTTTGGCTTTTTATTGCCATTGAATTATTGATTTGCAGTGCGCGTCTAATTAAATTGTTGTTATTGTTGTTGTTGTTGTTGTAGTTGTAGTTGTTGCCATTTTATTGTTGCCGCTTGGCAGTTGCTGTCATTTTGTTTTATTTTTTCGTTTAGGTTTTGGTTGATGTGTGTTTTTTTCATGTGTATGTGTGTGTGTGTGTGTGCAGCTACTTAACCTCAATTGCAGATTTTCGCAATTGTTGACATTTGACAAAGTTTGCGCAACTGGAGCGGCATTCGTAGCAAAAAACTAACAAAATACAGACGACTTAAGATCGATTTGAAAACAGTTTCAAAACACATGTCGGAGACATAAAACAGAAACAAAAGTGTGAAGTTAACAATTGTTGAACATTTAGTGGGAATCAGTGTTGCCAGATACTTGAAATGACTTTCTCGTAAATCATAAAAAATACTGAAAAAATAGGAAATTTCCTCTCAGAAGTTAAAAAAATCTCTTAATTTATCTAAGTTTTAAAAAAATTAAACTTCTCATAAAAAATAAAACTACATATATATATTTTTTTTTATTGTATCCTTTTTTATTCATTTTCAGCTCCACAAAAACTTTACAGTAACAAAACATATAACAAATGAATTAAACAAAAAGTGCCGATTTTGGCGAGATTTCATTTTGACAGCAATAAGTGAGAACGAGATAGAATGAGCTTACATTTTGTAGGCTTAACAATTTTTATGTTTTGTTGCCAGTGTTCCCAATACATCATACTTCGTTATCCAAAAATCTCCCAAAAATCCACTAAGGGTCCGAAAAACCCTCCAACATAAAATATAAATCTCCTAAACTTTTTCCTAAACAAATCTTTCTCCTAAACAATTATTCCTCCTAAAAATTCTCCTAAACGACGAAGAATCTTCTAAATCTAAGAGGAAATCTCCTGATCTGGCAACACTGGTGGAAATATAGGAAGTAAAAGCCAATACAGACACTAAAGGTGAATTATTCACAGGCGTTCAGCCAATGAAGACATTCAGGTCATAAGTCACACTCTGGTGTGATGCATCTATCTATAGTTTTGTCCATCAGTTGAAGTTAAACAAAATTCTAGCAAGTAGGTAATAGAAGCAAATAAACTTCGAACAAACACAGATTAGACACTACAGTTTTATTAATTAGCCGCTCCATTAGACGCCTCCATTTCCGTTTTCACCAAAGGCTCCAAGACGGATGAAGGTACTGGAGTTGATCTCCAATCCAACGAGCTACAGAGCCAAAGGTCTTTCGAGCTGCCAGATCTCTGCATCTATCTGTATCTATCAAGCGGAGATCTTTGATATCTTCAAAGTTGTTGAACTAATCCGTGATAGTGGATCACCACCCACAGATGTCACAATTTTCGTGATATCCAGACAACACTTAGAGTTCTGGAACCAGCTTTAGTGAAATCGAAGGTAGTTTAGAATAGCCGTGACTCACTTGAAGGCGTTGGATATCACTGGGTTACGTACTGCTGGGTTTCGTACCACTCAGGAGTGGCAGAAAAGAAAGCAGTGGACAAACTGACAGAAAGAGGGTAACTTTGCCCAGTACTGAACTGTATATTCTTCGACAGCACCTGCCCAGAAGTATGGCACTCCCTGTACATAGGGGGCGTTTTGTACTGTCCCTGAGTCAAACCTCCAGTTGATAGCTTGATGGAGTTATCACCGGACACTGCACTATTGAATCTATGCCCATCACTTGGAGTCTCTGGTTTAGTGACGTTTATAGAAATAGAAGCTATGAGAAAGAGATGGAAGCAATACATCACTTCTTGTATCACTGTTCGGCTCTGTTGAACCGCCGACTTCGTACCCTGTGGTCGAAATTCCTGACGTATCTGTTTAGTGGTCCACACAGGATATCATTTTGGAGTGATTAGAGGACAACTTTTGACCCCAATACCATTTGAAACCATATTTTACACCAGCAATTTTTTATATTAGGGGGTTTTGAACCCCTGGATCTGCTGTCCTTCATTAAGAGGTCGAACTGACTTACTTCCGATTAAGACTGTTATTTGGCTCCAGAGAAAAACGAGTAAGGTTTCACAATGAACCATGTTGACCTCCGAGTGAAAATGCGGTTTCAGACAAGAAAAAATATCGTATTCACATCATCACATATGTACGAGGGCGGGTCAATAAGTCCGTGACTTTTTGAATTTCCCGCCTCTTATTTGAAATGACAACACTGCTCCCGTCAACAGTCATCTGTCAGTTGACTCTTGTCAAAAATTGAACAAGCTGCGACATTTAGTTGGTTTTTGACAGCCGTTAATATCAGACTACCGCGTTGACTGAGAAGAAAATGGAAAAAAGTGAATTTCGTGTGCACGGGTGCAGTTTCCATGGCAAAAATCCATGAATTGGGCTACGAATTGCTCCCTCATCCCGCCTATTCACCCGATCTAGCCCCAAGTGACTATTTCTTGTTCCCAAACTTGAAGAAATGGCTCGGCGGAAAGAGATTTGCCTCTAATGATGAAGTCATCTCACAAACGAATGCCTATTTTGAAGACCTCGACAAATCATATTTTTCGGAAGGGATAAAAAAACTGGAGAAACGTTGAGCTAAGTGTATAGATCTCAAAGGAGACTACGTTGAAAAATAAAATAACTTTTTATCTAAAAACCTGTGTTTCATTCAAAAGTCACGGACTTATTGACCCGCCCTCGTATATTGTCATAAACTATTCAGACCTCCCTCGAATTAACACCATTGTAGGAATTTATCAGAAATTCATTCAAGCAGTCAATTAGATAAAATGTAATAAGCGCTTTACCACAGTGGCAGCAATGCGCTAATCCAATTGGCATGTTGGCCTCAACATGTTGACAACATCATAAATCAGGCTTAGAATCGAATCGAATATAAAAAAAAAAAATTCTGTAAATAACAAAAAACTTTTACAGCACAAAGAGACAAGACACGCTTGGGCCAAAATTTGAATGAAGTCAATGGCAAACGGCACCAAACAGTGAGCCATGTAAATTCTTGCAAAAAATAAACTCAAAACACAACAAAACAATAATTTCTTAATAGCGCAGCTTGTTACGAATTATTTTTCAATATTTTTGTATATTTTTTTTCTAGCAGCTGATGATGTAATTGCTGCCAAAACAACAACAATACTGAAAACAAAAGAAAAAACAAAAAACAAAACAGCTTTTTGGCAAATTTCCGCAAGCCACACTTTTGATATCAATTTGGTTGAACTCTTTTTGTGGTATATTTTCTAATCCATTTTTATTTTTCATATTGCTACAAGAATCGCGGATATATGCATACAGCATAACAAAACAAACAACAAATGCCAAACAATAACGCGCTAAACAACAATGCAAACGAGGTTGGGTTGTTGCGCGTGGGTTGAAATTTACGACACAACGCATTTTTTGGTCAACATTGTGTGTCGATATTTGACGGTTTTTGGTATTTTTTTGACAAGCCAAAGCACGTTAATGTTTACGGACGGCTGGTTATTTATTGGCTAAGATGCTCGATTAAATTGTCACTTAATTTTGTTTTTTTGCTTTCGTTAACAGTGATTCAGCGCATTTGGTAAGCGGTGCTAAAAAAAAATAATAAACGAAATTTGAATAAATCTCCTAAACAAAACAAATTGAATAAAATGCAAATTAAGATCAAATTCAATCTAATTCAATCTAATCCTATTCAATTAAATCAAGTCAGTTCAAGTAAAATCAACTCAACTCAAATCAAATCAAATGAAATCAAATCAAATCAAATAAAACAAAATAAAATAAGATAAAATCAAATCAAATAAAACAAAATAAAATAAGATAAAATAAAATAAAATAAAATAAAATAAAATAAAATAAAATAAAATAAAATAAAATAAAATAAAATAAAATAAAATAAAATAAAATAAAATAAAATAAAATAAAATAAAATACAAAAAATTAAAATCAAACCAAATCAATTAAAAAAATCAATTAAGTCAAATAAAACAAAATAAATTAAAATTAAATCAAAGTCTAAATAAAAGAAAATTTCACTCAAAATTTTTCAAAAAGTTAGTTGTCCCTTTTTCACACACACTTTACATCACTTCCAACTAACAACATTCCTTTGTAGTTTAAGTCCTGACTTTCAGTACCACTAACCATCACTTGCCCATCCACTTAGGCCAACTGTAGCGTCACTGGCCATTTTTTTTACTCACTTCTCATTCTCAATTGACTGCCAAATGTCTTATTTAGCATTTCCGCCAAATGTTGTTTGGATCAACTTGAAAATAACCATCGAACTCAATCAAAAACCCTCCAAAGAAACCAAATATTCTCAGAATTCTCCAACTTCTTTGTTTCTTTTTTTATTTCATAATGATTTTCCTGCTCCCAGCGCTTCACATTGCCAGCGAATCTGTTTGATTTGCCATGTTGTGTTTTTCAGGTTTTTTGCGTTCGCTGTTGGCCACAACCAGCTTTTGACATTGGCCAGCATTGATGCAATTAATACCTCAATGTCGTCTCCGAAATGTCACATTGACAGGTTGGCTTTGGTGCGGCTGGCCTGTCGTCTGCCTTTCGGCCAGCAGTTGATTGAATCATGGTAATCAAATATAGTCAGATTGAGACGACAACAAAGCGGCCAGAGCGAACAGTGCGCAAAAAGTGCCAACTGCCAAACGTCGAACATCTGCTCGAGCGGGACATTTGGCCGGTTTTTTTGCTGCTCGCTCGTCGGTATCGTTTTACATTTCGCAATATTCCAATTGATTGCCTACAAAGTTTTGCATTTAAGCATCGTAATCATATTTTTATTATTTATATGCGCTCCTTAGGGTTGGGGTCAATAAAAACGACAACGTGCGGCAACTCGAGAGGGGCGACTGCTGGCCGGTTGGTGTGGACATTTGCCGCTGGCACTGCCCCATCCAGGTGACAGCAGTCGATTCGGCACAGGTTTTAGACGAGTCCGAAGGGTAGGCAGGCAATAAAAATAATGGATAAGGGACAAAGGAAATTGTGCTGCTGTTGTTGCAGTGATTTAAATATACGCTAATTGCCTGTAATTCAACAACGGTGCTGCCAGATGATTTGGTTTTTTGTTTTCTTAAACGATTTTTAACTTTAAGTTTTGTTTTGAAAATTTTTAAAATAAATTTTGTATTTGACTGTTTCGTTAGGTTAACCTTAGTGTGTGTGCTGAAAAAACACCGTTACCGGTGTGATGAGGCAACCGGGTACCTCGGTACAAATTGCATGAAAATTTCTAACTTTTTATTCGCAATGTACAAAATTTTGCCGTTTCTGCTTAGTTTTAAAGCTCTTAGTAATATAAAAGTATATATTATGATTCGATATAAAAGTGTTTTGGGTACCCGGGTACTTCATCCCACACATACGGGTTAAAAGGGCTGAATACATCCAGATAGATCTCTTGAACAAGAACATCTCTTGAATAAAAAAAAAATTGCAAATTCTGCAGCTTAGTGGCAACACCGTGCGCTGGCCATAAAACGTATTAAAAGCTAAGCTGAGCGCTTTTATCATCGGCGTACTCGAAATATTCAGAATTTCGTCATTATTTTTGATTAAATGCCTCGAATTGAAACATTTCACTGCGGCCGTCAGTAGTTACGTGCAATCATCATTCATGCGTTCCGGCTTTTATTTATTACTATACAATATGTAGTTGCAGTTGTTGATGTTGTTGTTGGTATGCATGAAATTTAAATAATTGAATTTGCGTGTGGCATTCCAATCCAATTCACGTACGCCGACTCACGTGCACCGACCAAGCGACCGACGTCGACTTGGCCAATTTGCAGCGTTCGCTTTTGCCTCTTTAGAACATTGTTGTTGTTATTGTTGTTGCGGGGATCTGTTCAGTTTGTTGCTGCTCCCGTTTCAATTGTTGCTGTCATTGTTGCTGTTGTTGTAGTTATGCTGCCTGATGAAGTTGATATTTTGATGTTGTGAGTGGTGCTGCTGCGGCCACCGCTGACATGATGAACCCGAACCCTTTTCAACTGCCTGCTGCGAGGTCAGGCTTCCTGCCAACTGGGCCAACTCCTTTCTGCGCTCTTACTTAACTTACCTACTACTACTACTTGTGGTTAATTTTTGCGCATTGTTGTTGTTGTTGGCTTAAGTTTGCTTGTGTAATGATTTTGACTTGTTGCGGTTTAACGTTTTCAGTTTCATTGCAATTTCAATCTGTCTTGGGCTCTCACTGATTTCGCTTTTAATTTGTGGTTAAATATTT